>JALHLI010000013.1:1002500-1270000 GCA_023349425.1 Anthopleura sola | reverse complement strand
TGATGATGGTGATGATGATGGTGATGATGATTATAATGATGATGATGATGATAATGATGATGATAATGATGATGATAATGATGATGATAATGATGATGATAATGATGATGATGATGATGATGATGATGATGATGATGATGATGAAGATGATTATGATGATGATGATGGTGGTGGTGGTGGTGATGATGATGATGATGATGATGATGATGGTGGTGGTGATTTCTTCTTCAGATCTTTGAGCAACAATCAACTGAAGTCACTTCCTGCCGGAATCTTCGACAGCAATAAACAACTGTTCAAATTGTAAGCCTTAGAAACACACTCAATCAGTCACCAAGTCAGTTAGAATAGTGAAACGGTTAGATATACCGTAGTTGGTCAGACACAATGACTTATTTCCTCTTTCTGTCTGTCTGTACGTGCATTTTTTTAATTTCCCATCTGCCTCTGCATTTAGATTTTTATGGAATAATCAACTGATGTCCATACCTCCTGGAATCTTTGATCACAACCGAAAACTCAATCTATTGTAAGTGTTGTTATTATTTTATGCTAGACTTGTAAAGATCTTTGAGTACAGTGTTAAGGATACTCATTCGATTTTTCATTCATTCATCCGTCCATTCATAGCATATACTCCGTGTTGAATGCCCAAAGGCTCTTTATGAGTACTAATGCGGGCCTTGCTTAATATTTATCCATCCATCCATGCATCCATGCATCCATGCACCCATGCATCCATGCATCCACGTATCCATTCATCCATCCATTCATTCATTAATTCATTCATTTTTTCTTTCTTTCTTTCAGATATCTACATTATAACAAACTGTCGTCACTTCCTGTTGGTATCTTTAATAACAATACACAACTTCAATATTTGTGAGTTATTTTTTGCTTATAAGCGCTTGATAACAGTGACACAATAATGAACAACTTTTATATATTTATTGCAATGTTTCTATTCGCTCTTGCCAGAAAACGGCGCATCTAGTTATAAGGGTCACTTCGGTTTTGCAGTGACGTCATTTCTACTTCACTATTTCAATGAGATCAGCTGGCTGCTGTGAGCCATCAGGCGAGCTGCAGAACTAATCTTGACGGTTTCTCTGAATTCAAACAATTCTATTTCAAATTCTTATTCAATTGTTTGAAGTCCTTTGGGAGTTGCTAGATAATGGTGTTAATTAGGCCGACAAAAGGAGCCACGAAAAGGATTCTGATTATGGAGGTGTCAAGCGTAATAAGGAGATTCGACATTACTATATGTTATTAAAAAACTCATTAATATTCAATAGCCATTTTGTCCAATCCGATACTCATCAGTAGTCACGTGGAGAGCACTTTATACTCTATAAAGTACTATACAAATTTAAAGCGCGGGGAGGGATTTGAATTCAGCCCAGGGGAATAACGGGGTATATACACAGACAATGGTTTTTAATGAGCTTTAATCTATATCTAAAGTTACATGTGTCTTTATATAAAGGTACGTGTGGAGATAGATAAAGAAATACAACGTTCTTATATTATAGTTCCACAGTATTTATATCATACGAATTGCAAATCATGCTATTTATCTTTGAACATAACTGTATTTGTTGGTAACCTAATTTCTTATCTTATTTATAACTATGCTTGACTATGTCAGTTCAAGTTCTATTAGCGAGTGAAATGAAATACGCAATTATTAAATATTCCACCGGGTGCTGACAATGTGCTTTCAGGATTAGCAGAGCTAGACGGTTCTGATATATTTGCAAGTTTATCATCGGCAATATCTAAATCTAAATCAAATAAGGACTGAAAATCACCTTCTTTTCTTCCTCAGATGTTTTTCGTAGTCGAAATTTCCGTTTTGGTGCCATGTTCGTCGATCTTGCCAATGTGCAATGAATTGCTTTCTGCGCGACTGATTGCAATACTGAATATACGAAGTACTGAATACATCACGATTGCCATTTCATTGTTATTGCTCAATAAAGCAAATTCCCAAGTGAAAACCACGCATCTCTTTTTATTTCAAAAGCATTTTTTAATCATTGTTTTCTATCGATATTGAACAAAATGGCTATTGAACATTAATGAGCCTTTTTAAGCCATATAAAAAACTCGTAGCACGTGTTTTATCAAGGATCAAAAACCCTCGCTGCGCTCGAGTTTTTATCCTTAATAAAACACTGCTACTCGTTTTTTATATGCTACTTAATTATTTTTGTCATTTTTCTTACAGATATCTACAAAATAACAAACTGAAGTCACTTCCTGCCGGAATCTTTGACACCAACAAACAACTGCTACAACTGTAAGCTTTCAGCGCCATTTATTAAGTTTGCGTACAATTTATTAAGTTTGCTTGTAATTTATTAAGTTTGCGTGTAATTTATTAAGTTTGCGTGTAATTTATTAAGTTTGCGTGTAATTTATTAAGTTTGCGTGTAATTTATTAAGTTTGCTTGTAATTTATTAAGTTTGGGTGTAATTTATTAAGTTCGTACTCAAAATATGAAGTTTGCACTCAAAATATAAAGTTTGCACTCAAAATATGAAGTTTGCACTCAAAATATTATTTTTGCGTGTAATTTATTAAGTTTTCATGCGAAATGTTAAGTTTACATGCGAAATGTTAAGATTGCATGCGAAATGTTAAGTACACATGCGAAATATTAAGTTTGCATGAGAAATATTAAGTTTGCATGAGAAATATTAAGTTTGCATGAGAAATATTAAGTTTGTATGCGAAATATTAAGTTTGCACTCGAAATATTAAGTTTGCATGCGAAATATTAAGTTTGCATGCGAAATGTTAAGTACACATGCGAAATATTAAGTTTGCATGAGAAATATTAAGTTTACATGAGAAATATTAAGTTTGCATGAGAAATATTAAGTTTGCATGCGTAATATTAAGTTTGCATGCGAAATATTAAGTTTGCATGCGAAATATTAAGTTTGCATGCGAAATGTTAAGTTTGCATGCAAAATATTAAGTTTGCATGCGAAATATTAAGTTTGCATGCGAAATATTAAGTTTGCATGCGAAATATTAAGTTTACATGCGAAATATTAAGTTTGCATGCGAAATATTAAGTTTGCATGCGAAATATTAAGTTTGCATGCGAAATATTAAGTTTGCATGCGAAATGTTAAGTTTACATGCGAAATATTAAGTTTGCATGAGAAATATTAAGTTTGCATGAGAAATTTTAAGTTTGCATTCGAAATATTAAGTTTGCATGCGAAATATTAAGTTTTCATGCGAAATATTAAGTTTGCATGAGAAATATTAAGTTTGCATGCGAAATGTTAAGTTTGCATGCGAAATGTTAAGTTTGCATGAGAAATATTAAGTTTGCATGAGAAATTTTAAGTTTGCATTCGAAATGTTAAGTTTGCATGCGAAATATTAAGTTTTCATGCGAAATATTAAGTTTGCATGAGAAATATTAAGTTTGCATGCGAAATGTTAAGTTTGCATGCGAAATGTTAAGTTTGCATGCAAAATATTAAGTTTGCATGCGAAAAATTAAGTTTTCATGCGAAATGTTAAGTTTGCATGAGAAATATTAAGTTTGCATGCGAAATGTTAAGTTTGCACTCACTTTTTTTTAAGTTTGTACTCGATTCGTTAAGTTTGCATGTGTTTTGTCCCTACCGGCCACCATAGGAAGTTTATATCAATCTACAACGCAGAAAAATTCACCACAAAAACCTTTAGGACTAGAAAATATAATTATCATACTCAAGATTATAAGGGGATTATCACCCCTAGATTGAGAGAGGATTATCACCTCTCTTTATCATGTAACTGCAGTGTAGGGAATTATCATCCCTAGAGAGAGGATTACCACTTGTTTATGCCAAACTACTGACCAGTATGGAGTACTTATTCCTCATGTCCCTTTACCCCACAAACTGTTGCACTGTTATTTCTGTAGTGTAAGCTAAGTGGTTGGAAGCATTAACCGTTTCACGGCAACCGTTCTGAGTGAGCAACATTACATTCATTTTATAATCCCCGGTGAATAACGAAACAGAAACGTAGGTTTTCCTAATTTTCTTAAATCAAATAATAAAAAGTCGAATAATTGTTTTATGTTCGTCTCATCGATTGCCTATGCCTTGGGAAACATCGTCATTTCGGGACCACAAAACATACTGTTTCCCTCGGTCCCAGTCAATAGCCTAGACCGCTAGATGTTCCAGTATGCTGTCTCTCTGTCGTACTTGTATTTTAGTATTACTAATTTTTATGATGATGATGATGGCATCTTAAATACATCTCACTCTTTTTCGCATTTAGATTTTTATCGGATAACCAACTGATGTTTCTACCTCCTGGACTCTTTGATCACAACCAAAAACTTTATACACTGTAAGTTTCATGAATCGGCTTTTTACAAGGATGGTAAAACACTCACCACAGACTCTTTCTTTCTTTCATTTTTTCTTTCTTTCCTCAGTTCTTTCTCTATTTCAATTTTACAAGGTTTCTATAACAACGAGTTATCATCTTTACAAAAAAACTTTATTTGTTTAACTCATTCCTGACTGATCTTTTATCATTTTGGTCTGGAAAAAAAAAAAAAAAAAAAAATTATCGTTGGAAAAAATTGTACTTTGTGACTGTGAGAAATATTGGCCTGAATACCAGGCAAAAGTTTTAAAGTATGCCGCGCCAAATACGTCAACCTTTTGAGGAGCGGAGTAGGCAAACGGTTGTTTGGTGTGTCCTTCAATCTATGCCACCCAGAATACGTCATTTCATGCGGGGTGACCTGCGTCTTATTATATTTCTACTTATTATAATGACTTGAATCTGTCTTCTTTTTCAGGTATTTAAATCACAATTTACTGACGTCTTTGCCTGTTGGAATCTTTCATAGCAACCTACAACTACGTTATTTGTAAGTATAGAAAAAAAACTGTCAGTAATCTATAGCTACACACACTCCCTTTATAGTCTGTTGTGTATAACATTTTTTGCTAAGGGTAGCCTGCCTAGCGGCTCATTTTGGGGGCCGGGGCTGGGGAAGGTTTTGCGCTAAGGACAGGTACATGTAATTCATACAATTCATGTAATTTTTAATCAATCAGGATGGAGATTGCTTACCACTAGACTATAAATTACTGATATCTGTTCTCTATTTCAGATATATCACTAATAACCAACTGATGTCATTGCCGGCGGGAATCTTTGATAACAACAATCAACTTAATGATTTGTACGTGAAAACTTATTATCCCTTTCTCTTGGAGCTGTTAGTAGACGCGGTAAAGAAACTGCTACCTCCTGCTCGCTTGACTTACGTATTACTTTACGTTTCAGAGGATTAGAAGCAAACAAACTAACTGAACTGCCCGACAAGATTTTCCGAAACATAACGATGCTTGTAGAACTGTGAGTTTAAAGAAAACAAAAGACAATATTCGTCGAAGGAACGACCAGGTTATCTGAGGAAAACCAGTTAGCCAATCAGATTGCAAATATTTTTGATCAAAAAAAGTCAGTCTCTCACGCCTTTGCGCTCCCACTCCTTAATGAGGGAGGGGAGGAGATGAAGGAGGGGGGGGGGGGGGAGTTCAAAACAAAACAAAATGGCGGACAAGGACATTGCGTAGAGAAGCTAAGTACATGATATTTACTTGTCTGTTTAAGGCTTTATGTTTTTACCTTAAGAATATGTTCTTCAGATGAGACAAGAAATAGATCTTTTCATTGCTCATATTTTTTAATAAAAAAATGACTACTTACACCTAATTTCAAAAAGTATTTTTTACAAAACAGGTGTAATTATTTCACAGTTTTGAAGGTATAGACTGATATTCTTGAGATAATCTTGTACATACAACTGCTGGTAGAACGTAGTGAATAGCTGGAAAATATACTCATTGTTTTATCGAATGACGGGATGAATTCTACCGCATTACCTGCCAATATTGAGGTGTGAGGTAATGCGAGCATCCTTCGTTCTGTAACTTACATCCTATATATAGAAATGTTTGGACAATTGTATCAAGTGACCCTTCCTTTAGATGGATCTACTTTTTTTATTTTTACAGAGGGCTAGGCTACAACCAGATCTCAGTACTTCATCCCGATACGTTCAAAGACATGCCCAGTTTGCTTCGATTGTACGTACTACTAACTTTGAATTGAAAATATCTACAATCCCTGCCAAAACGTGTGTTGGCACACTACAAATATTTCACAACAATCAAAAATCTATATCCCCTGCCACTCCAAAACGTTTCAAAAGAGACAGATCTTTATCACCCAACCTTGAATTGGGGGGGGGGGGGGGGGGGTTTGCGTTCTCATGACCACGTGCTCCATGTTTGTATAAAAACACGCTATGCCAAGACTTTTGTCAACGATTGTATTTTTGGTCATGTTTACATGTATAATTGTTAGTGAATTTAGATCGAAATTAACACTGTATATTTCTAACTTGGTGATATATACTATTTTGACATGCATGGTCTCTGAAATAATTACATTTAAATTTAAAAAAAAATTTAAAGTAACCTAAGTGACCACAAATTAAACAATTACTCCAAATAGTTGTTTCTATTAGTTTCTGTAACAACTTCTAGGCTATCCCCCTCCCCGCCTTCTCCTCCCCCCCTCCCCCCGCTCCCTAGCACTTCTCTTCTGTGATTCATTGATTGGCGCATTATAATTATTGACATAATAAAGATGTTTATGAATACAGAGATATTTAACCTAAATAGTTGCTTTACTAAAATGGCTTGGTAAGCCATAATATATTCTATAATTTACCTCATTATGTAACAAGTGTTTTGCTTTTTGACATGTTTTCTGTTATGTTAACGTTATGTTTTGTTTTCTTCTTAATTCTAGATATCTAGCTGGAAATAAACTATCGAATCTGTCAGGAACATTATTTCATAGCAACACTAAACTGCACTACTTGTAAGTAATCAATAGTCGGTTTTGGAATCTAATATCACAGGAAGCTCAAGCAATATGTACCTGTTCGACCAGTCGCAAAGAATATATGTATTGGACTAGATACTAAATCACTTGAAAATCTCAAAAGGTTTTTAGATAAAAAATGCTATACTTTAAGTCAGGTTTTCATCTCCTTGTCATTGGTTTCTGTACGCGATTTCAAGCCATTTGACTGCTTTATAGTGGTCTTCGCTAACGGAAACCAATGAAAGCATGAAGTAAAGTAGCAAAATTTCTTGAGATTTTCGAGTGATTTATTAGGAAATGGGCTTCCTTTGCTGTAACTAGTTACTATCAGTAAGAGTAAAAACCCTAATACTTTTAGGAGTAAATTGTATAGAAATTATTATGAATTAATTCTCAAATACTCAATTAATCATTCCACATATTACGTCTTGACACCAGTAACCACTAGAAGCCTATTTGAATTCTTTTTCTTATTCAAATGTTTGAACACCTTTGGGAGTCGCAAGGTAATACACAGTAAATCAGTTCGGGGCCGTTTCAGCCCCAAAAAAGGGCCCACAATTTTGACCCGGATACCGCCCTCTTTTGACGGGGCCGTTTTAGCCCTTGATATTAGGACCGTTTTTTGGCCCAATTTTATAGGGGCCAATTTAGCCAATGTCTAGAGCCAATTGTTGACCCGGATAACGCCCTCTTTTGACGGGACCGTTTTAGCCCTTAATATTATGACCGTTTTTTGGCCCAATTTTATAGGGGCCAATTTAGCCAATGTCTAGAGCCAATTTTTGACCTGGATAACGCCCTCTTTTGACGGGGCCGTTTTAGCCCTTAATATTAGGGCCGTTTTTTGGCCCAATTTTAAAAAGGGCCAATTTAGGTCATGTCTAGAGCCAATTTTTGACCTGGATAACGCCCTCTTTTGACGGGGCCGTTTTAGCCCTTAATATTATGACCGCTTTTTGGCCCAATTTTATAGGGGCCAATTTATCCCATGTCTAGAGCCACTAAATGATCCGGAAATCGCATTTTTTGCTCTATAATCGGTGTATTCATTTTTAATCATTCATTAGAATAACTGTTGAAGACTTGTTTACAGTGTAACCATGATTTAATAAAAATAGCAATCACGATCAGAGACAAAAGCGAATTTTCAATTTAGTCAAAAACCAAAAAAAGCCTAATTATCTAAAAACATTGTATATTCTTTATATTATGAGTATATCAGTTTATACTTGCAAGTAGCTGCTACTCCTTTACTCTACATGACTGAATGTAGTCAATTGCTGCTCCATATATAATGTGTAATCTCCATCTCTAACTAGAAGCAAACAAAACCATGAGATTAAAAAGTATCGAAAAAGCGAAACCACAGATAATTATAGGCAATTCTACACAATTCACCGGCTTCTATTATCAAAAATTAACCCTAAAAAAAAATATTTGAAGCTCCATGAAGTTTATTATTACAGTTGTAAACTTTTAAAGGCAAACGACAAAGGTTTGGCTAAAATAAACTACTCACCGATAATTTAGCCATCTTCAAGGAAAAAAAAACTGATCCAAAATGATCTTGAACATCTTAAGTGCCGTTCTTCTGAGTTTCAGTCAATATTCTTACCCAAAAGGGTTTAAAAGAATGACATAAAGAAGCTACTGTTCGCCATGTCGTTGGCCATGCTTCTTGAAAATGGTGGGCTTTGAAATGCCTTCCCCGCTGAGAATCATGGTCATTCGGGATGCAATGAATTATGGGATCATTTTTTCGGGCAGGTTTGCATTTCATGTACGTTATTGGCTATACAATCAAATGATATTTACTCAAATTGCTTTTTCGCTACGGCAAAATTTGTAATTTATCTATTTCAAAAACATATTTGCACGATCAGTTCAAAAAAAAATAAAAAATTTAGACAAGATATGTATGGAGCCAAAATGGCCCCCTGGATTCTAAAATAGCACCTTGGTTTCCATTTTACAGATTCTAACCTTTGGGCCAAAAACGCCACAAAATGTAATAGAGCTAATAAAAATGGCTGTGGCAGAACCAAGATAGCTTCTTATTCTGTTTTGGCCTACCCTTGGGCCAAATCAATACTAAATGTTATAGGGTCAAAATGGCTGTGGTAGAGCCAAGATAGCCTCTTATTCTCTTTTGGCTTACCCTTGGGCCAAACAGTACTAATAAAGCTATCCCAAAATGGCTTTCATGGGGCAAAAATAGCATTTTGTTCCATTTTGACCCATCTCTGGGCCAAAATAGCACTATTTTAAAAATGCCAAAACGGCTCTGTGGGGCCAAATCAGCCCTATCAAATTTACTGTTTGGTGTTTTATTAAAATAAGGCCAACAAAAGGAACTACGAAAAGGATTCTGGTAGTAGTAGTATCAAGCGTAATAAAAGGAATTAAGAATTCTGAGTCTTTCTTTTTCTTAAAACTATTTGTATTTATGAATTCAATCTAAGATATTTATGTGTATTACTTTTTCCTACCAATCACAGATCATTTGAGAATAATCACTTGGAAGTACTCCCTGTGGATCTCTTACAACGATTGACAAACCTGAAAATCCTGTGAGTTCTCCTAGAGTCTTTACTCAAGTGGGAGAATTTCCCTGTATCCACTGCATAAACAGATGATTAATTCAAATCAGAATACTACTTTGACCATTTCCCCGCCTCAGTAGTTGTTTCACTTTATTTCAGTGGGTTTTCTAGAAACAAGTTACGAAGTCTTCCTGATGGGATCTTTGACAATAACAGCAATCTTGAGACAGTGTAAGTTAATAAAACTAAAACCACTAAACACGCTCAAAAATACCGACATTTTTGCTAACATTGTACTATTTGTAGTTTCTTAGGGATGAATAATTTGTACACAGTTGATATTAAAAAACTGAGAAATGTGAAATACTTGTAAGTACAGAACATTAGCCACTTTGGAAACGAGTAAGAGACAGGGGCGAGTCTCGAATTTTTAACTTATGAGCAAAAAAAAATATTATCTGATAAAGCATCTCAAGATTAGTAAGTCTGACAAATTTGAACATGATCGAATGAAAAGAACCAGAATTATTGGCATTCAAAAGTGTCAAAAATTTACAAAGAATGTAAGGCTACAGGGGACAAGAGTAGTAATGTCCGCACCGTTCGACCCCGGTTTTTGCGCCTGAAATGCGCCTGAAATGCGCCTGAATAGAAAGCGGCTCTGATTGGTCCGTAGGAAGAGCAGGAAGTGACGTCGAAGCTCATTTGATTGCGCCTGAACCGAAAGCGGTTTTGATTGGTCCGTAGGAAGAGTAGGAAATGACGTCAGGACTCCGGGATTGAGCTCATTTGCATTGCGCCTGAACCAAGCTTGTGCCTTATGCACACGAACGGTCTGATACCTAATACGTGACGTAAAATATATTCTTAAGTAATCATGAACATACGAAGAAATATACTGGTGTAACAAGGAATCCATATCATTCTTACCCTACTCCTTACACCCGACAACAGTTGAACGTGAAATAAGAGGTTCAAAACCATGAAGTTGAGAAGTGGTCGAATTCTCAAACCAGTAGCCTTCAAACGCAAATCAGATAGAAAGGCAATGGATAATCTTGTAAAGATGATGGAAGATCTTAATCTCGAGGACGAAAAACGAAGGAAAGATGAGGGAGATGGAGATTTCATGAATGAAGCAAAGACATTCATCACCTTTTTCTTCTACCACTGTTGCAAGTACCTTGCTAACAACGTAAGGTTGGAACGAATCGAACGGGAGCAAGGATTAACAAAACCCTATCTCTTCGAGTGGAAAGTAGATGAAAACTTTTGGAAAGACTCATTCCGGACAGCTCTGCTTAATATGCGATGTAGAATTTCCCTGTACACACTCTCACGAGCATTCTACTTCTTCACGAGGTATGAGCATCCCGCTCAGCTGGAGGACCCCGAGGCATTCGCTAAGATGGATTTAGAGATAAAGTGTCATCTCGAAAAGCTCTACTACCAAGAAGGCTGCACAAGAATGGTGGAGTTGATGCACCAACAAGATCAAGTAATGACCCGCGCGTTTCCTATTCCAGACAAGAAAGTCTACCTCAACCAACTTGCTGATGACTTAGCATGCCAACTCATCAATCCCGTATTCGACGACTATACCCCTAACGGAGTTCCATGGCCTAAGATTTTCAAATATTCCAAGGAAAGGTGCTGCTACATACCTGAAATCAATGGTGGACGTACGGTGAGAAAACTACCTTCATCCATTTGCAACTTTTCCATGTTTTCAAGCCCTGTGTTCCAATACCAGATTATTGAGACCAAGGAAACTTTCAGTAGCCCAGAAAAGGACATACGCAAAGCGTTCCTGCTTCACCAAAAATTGACTGAAAAGAACTCTGAACTCTGAACGTTTGAATCATTATGATGTATGCCATGATTGTCTTATTTTGTAATAAAATTCTTTGAAATTTCTAACAAGATTGTTTCTTCGTAAATAGACTATTGGAAAGAGTTCCACACTCCTCCGAAAACTGCGCGCTAACTTATGACGGGCATTAGATATAAAGAGCGCAAACCATTCGAACTCTTGATCATTTGCTCGAAACCATGGACCCCTTCGCATTTGCAGAAAAGCAACTTATTTTGACTTACGCATCTGAAGTGTGTAAGCAACTCAACCAAATTGTTGAAAATCAGTGTTGTGGTTGTAAAGATGACACTAATAGCAGTGGGTGTTTGATGCTAACGGAAGATGAAAAGATAGAAGTCAATTTTGACTTGGCCCTAAAGAATGTGATCCTCAAGATAGTAAATGATAAAACTATGGCGAACATGTCACCATTTCGACTATCCTATGCCACGAAAATTGGACTCGAATCATGGTTGCGGAGCGACCCAATCTCCTCCCGTCCTGATCTTCAGAGAAAGATCAAAGGCACCGTCCAGATCATAGGCATGTATTAAGTTCTTCAAACTATGACATCAGCACTCGTTTAGGAATATATAAGAACCTCGGCACTCAACTACTTCATCATTTCTCATGTGGTGGCTGCTCATGCTACTTACGATTATTCCTCTCATTTTTTGCTGGGTACGGGACTCTTATCGTTGTCCACTTTGGTATATCCACGAACGAGTTGACGGTGAATATCGACATCAAGATGTCCAGTACGATAGTTCGAAGTATCTCATGTGTCGACAATGCGGTGGTTATGATTGTCAGTGATGAGGTGGAGATGGTCATGAGAAGCAAAATTCGACAAGTACTCGAATTCTTTTATGTCGAACTCTGCCGGAGAGAAATGATGAAGCAACTTACGAAAGAGTGTGAAGGGTGTAAGAAAGACTGGCCGAGTCAATGGGATCATGCCTGCTGCATTACCAGAGATGAAGATTTGTGGACTTTTTATTTTGACGATGTCAAACACTCGATTGACTTGTCTCTGCTACAAGACTCGTGCATACAGTTTGTAAAGCTCATGGATGTCCCCATGACAGGTGAATGGAATAGTTTTATACTCAATCTCCCAAGCATGAACTCTAGTGTAGCAATGATGATAGCAAGTGATATGTCATTCCCTAATGGACACGAAAGATCGATTGTAAACTTCGTGAACGAGATGTGTGATGTAAAAGAAGATAATAGTGAATTATCCTCAGAAATATTCAGCGAGTTTGTAACTGCTATGAAAAATTGAATAAATGTTATGGTTTTCGAATCGAGAATCATTGTTGTGTCTGACTTCAAGGGGTAGAGATATGGGTTGTTTTCCCCCATCCTATCAAATCGGTATTGAACGGTTATTCAATCGCATTCGCTGCATCTTAGCGTGCTGTGGAGGGACGATTGTAGTCAAAAACTCAGAGTTTTGCGATGGACAAAGTCCTCAACCAGATCTACTACGATCTTCGAAGCGCGGGAAGTTTTTCGGGTGTGGATGCTGTTTTCCGTGCCGCAAGAGAAAAGGGGAACAAGAAAATCAATCGTAAGCAAGTCAGAGACTGGTTAAGGAGACAAGAAGTATACACTTTACACCAACCTGCTCGTCGAAGGTTTACTACCAATAGAGTTATTGTTCCTGGAATAGACGCCCAGTTTCAAGCTGATCTCGTGGATTTGAGTTCTTTAAGCAAATATAATAATGGTTACAAATTCCTGCTGACATGCATCGATATTTTTAGCAAGTACGCCTGGGCTGTTCCTCTAAAGACCAAGTCGGGAAAAGACATACTGGATGGTGTAGTTAAGATCTTCAAGGCTGGAAGGATTCCTAAGAAGTTTCAGACCGACAAAGGAACAGAATTTCTTAATCGCCTTGTCCAGAATTATTTCAAGAAAAATGATGTGCACTTCTTCGTCACCCATAGCGATAAAAAGGCATCGGTGATAGAACGTTGGAACCGCACTCTAAAGACTAAGATGTGGAAATACTTTACCTTCAAAAATACTTGGCGATACCTTGACGTACTTCCAGACCTTCTCGAGTCTTACAACAATAGCTATCACCGCAGTATTCAAATGAAACCCGCGGAGGTTAACAAAAAGAATGAATCGAGGGTTTGGCACACATTGTATGGAAAGACTGTTAGAGAACCTATTCGTTACAAATTCCGCGTTGGCGACCAAGTGAGAATCAGTAAGACTAAAAAGATATTTGACAAAGGTTATATACCAAACTGGACTACGGAAATATTTGTCATATCCGAAAGGCTTCCAAGGCGACCACCAGTCTACCGTCTAAAGGACCAACAAGGAGAGGTCTTGGGCGGTGTTTTTTACGAAGAGGAAATCCAAGGTGTCCAAAAGGACGATGATGTTTATCAAATAGAACGTATTTTGAAAAAGAGAAAAATAAAAAATCGCTTAGAGTATTTCGTAAAGTGGAAGGGGTATCCAGATAAGTTTAATTCCTGGGTTTCAGCTAGTGATTTGAAAGATTTGTAATTAACCCTTTATGAATGTCTAATAAAGAATTATTAATTCTTCAAAGGCTGTGTTTCAGTATAAATACCTCATACAAATGTTAAAGCGGTCACTAAAATTGTTGGCATCATGGAGAACACTCAGTTTTATGTATGGCTGCCTTCTAACAGCAGTGTGGATGTATTTCCATCCAATACTCTCGCAGAGTTTCGAGTGCATCTTCCTCAGTCCATACAGTTGGCAGGGGATTGGGAAGTGGCTTTGACCGAGATTCAGTACCCACATAGTTGGAATAACGTTCGGGGAAAATATTGGAATCGATTTTATGTCAAAAAGGGTGAAGATATAAAGGTTTTTATCGTACCCCTTGGCCATTACTCTTCATTAAAGAACATTATTGACGAAATAAACGATCTAATCAAACCGACTAAATACAAGGACAAGGTATGGTTTACTTATGAAACGCTCAATCGAAAAGTTACGGTCCATGTGGAGCAAGGTTACTTGGTATCCTTTTCGGATTTTGCGAACATGTTGGGATTCAACCGAGACGACGTGCTCTCAAAGACCACTACGGCTGAACGCGAAGCAGACTTGGATTTTGGATTTCACAACCTCTACGTCTACTGTGATGTGGTGCAAGCACAGGTAGTTGGAGACACTCAAGTACCCCTGATACGAATAGTCCCTGTCGAAGGAAAAGATGGCGAACGCGTTAGCAGGACATTCTTGAGTCCACAGTATTTACCAGTCAGCAAGAAACAATTCGAGACGATTGAAGTGAATATAAGGCAAGATACAGGAGCAAAAGTCCCATTTGAATCCGGAAAAGTGTTAGTTACGTTGCATTTCAAGAGAACATCTCCTTATTTCAATTAACTATGCCCCATTCAAACGCTGAGTATTACAAACGCTACTATGTTAACCAGGCCCAACAACGAGGAGGAAGCTTGCCAGCCTTTCACGGAGCACCCGTGCAACAAGGATATGGATTGGGTTCTATGCTCAAGGGACTCTTTCGTTGGGCTATGCCTCATGTGACGGCTGGGGCTAAATCCCTTGGTCGTCAGGCTTTGAAAGGAGGGTTAGGTGTTGCACAAGATGTTATGAGTGGTCAAAATGTAAGCCAATCCTTAAAGAACAGAGCAGGAGAAGTTGGCCGAGCAGTGATGAAGGATATGGTAAACCAGAAAGCAGTAGGAGGGCAAACCGGTGGTGCTAAAAAGGCTACAAAAAGGAAGAATCAACGAAAACCTGCCATTTTACGTCGAGCTAAGAAGCAGAGAACATCATCAGCTAAGAAGAAGCAAGACTTCAACTTTTTCTAATGGCTCAATCAAGATTTCACGAATGCAGCAAGTCAGAACTGGACCTCTTTGCTGTACCACATGTTCAGACCAACATTGAAAAGGGACAATGGGTCGAATATTTCCCTGTGTCTAACATTACCGACTCTGGCCCTATTGAATTCAGTGTATCAGGAAGTGGAGAGGAATACACAGATTTAAGACAGGCGTGGATTTACGTTAAAGCCAAGGTTACGCAGGCCGATGGAGGCAATTTAGATTCTGCTACCGATAAAGTTGGGCCGGTCAACCTTTTTCTACAATCACTCTTCAGTCAAGTCGATGTCAGCCTAAACGAAAAAGTTATTTCTGATTCCACCAATACCAACCCCTATCGAGCTATGATCAGCACTTTATTGACTTATGGTTCTGACGCTAAGAATTCTCAACTCTCTGCGGAACTGTTTTACAAAGACACGGCTGGGAAGATGGATTTGGCGGATCCCGTTGCTACTGGTTACAACACTGGCCTGAACACCCGATACAAGTTTATCAAAGACAGTTCCACAGTGGAGCTGTTAGGTCCTCTGCATTCAGATTTATTTTATCAAGACCGCTTACTGTTGAATGGAGTCACCATGCGTATTCGACTGAATCGAAGCAAAAATGCATTTTGTTTGTTGTCTGGCGTTGGAGGAGCCGATTACAAAGTGGTCATTTCACATGCCAGTTTATTTATCCGAAAAGTGAAGGTGACCTCAGACACGTTCCTTGGTCACGCAGCAGCCCTAGAGCATTCACCAGCCCTGTATCCCATACGAAGGGTAGAATGTAAAGTGCTTTCCATCCCCGCCGGCAACATGTCTTTTACCCCAGATGACGTTTTTCTAGGACAAATCCCTAAAAGAATTGTTTTGGGTCTCGTCGAAAACGCAGCCTTCAATGGAGCCTATGGCAAGAATCCGTTCAATTTTCAACACTTTAAAGCCACACAAGTTGGTGTTTATGTGAATGGAGAAGCTCAACCGATAAAGGCATTACAGTTGAACTTTGAGAAAAATCAATATCTCATGGGATACATGAGTTTGTTTTCAGGAACAGGTACGCTGTATCACAACCAAGGAAATGAAATCACCAGGCAAGACTACTCCAAGGGCTACACACTCTATGCCTTTGACCTGAGTCCAGATCTTTCAGCCGGTCCTCACATTTCTACCATAAAGCAGGGAAATCTACGCATTGGTTTTCAGTTTGCTGAAGGTCTTCCAAGTACCGTCAACTGCATCATCTATGCCGAGTTTGACTCTATGATTGAGATTGACTCGAACAGAATCGTAACATACAACTGGAGTGGCTAAATGAATACCAGACAAATTGCTGTTGTTTTGAACAAGGATCCGTTCACGAGACCCCAGTTTCAAGGTGTTTTTCCATCAGACTTATTGCCGAGCCAGATACAGCGCTACCCAGCAGCCTTTGTAGCTAACATTGACCCGAAAGGACAGCCTGGCTCTCACTGGTGTGCCTTTTATTTTACCAAGAATCGAATAGGCGAGTTTTTCGATTCGTATGGACTCACACCTCAAGATTACACCCAAGCATTTCAAGAGTTTTTAAGCAGGAACAGTTTAAACTGGTCATACAACCAGACCTGCTTACAAAGCCTAGATTCTAACGTGTGTGGACACTACTGTTTGTATTATTTACTCAATCGCTGTAGAAATGTCACCATGAAAGCTATTGTAGATCGATTTAGTCATAGTAAGGCCTTAAATGATAATTTTGTGTATCGATTTATTGTTAAACATTTTAGCCGTTTTTATAACCATCTTAAAAAACATGTATCCCATCAGATTTCAAGGAAAAAACAATAAACACTTTAAGGATTAAAATGACGTTTATTTATGTTTTAACACTATTACTACAAGAGAATCAAGAACGAAACGTTAACCAACGTCTTGGGGGTTGTCTAGGTCTTACACTTCTAATAGTTCCTGGTGTCTTATCTGAAGGAGGTAGGGATGGTAGCTCACGGTTAACCCTACGCTTTGGACTTGGGCCTCGAGGAAGATTCGTAGGGGAAGGGGTAGGCAACCACACACTTGGATCTTCTTGATCCCCGATTCGAGATTTAAATTCTCTTAACGCTCCTCTTCTCCGTTCATTTCTGACCAAATCTTCAGGGGCATTCATCTTAGCAAGTCCCCTTGCAAAGACTTGCCACCCTATTGGATCTATACCTTTGCGTTCTCTCATAAAATCTCCTATTAGATCAACAATATGGGAGCCAGCAAGGGGTCGGTCTTCAAAGACCAACTGCCCACGACTATCCCATTTCATAATTTCAGGATTTTCCCTTATTTTTTCAATGAGCAACTTGCCACGATTTTTAAGAGTCTTGGGTAAGGCACTAATAATGTCGCGCTCGATCTTATCCTGTACTTCTGGTCTTGAAGCTGCTGGTGCTGGCGGTTTTTCTGCTTCCTGGCGTGGTTCCTTCTGTTGTTCCGGACTAGCTTCAAACTTGATTTTCATGGGTTCATCTTTTCTCTGGTTGTAATAAGTGAGATAGTTTTGAAGTGTTTGACTATAGCGTTTCACTTTTTCTTCGTTCGATAACTCTGTGCTATTCAAGACATCCTCCATTTGATGATCAAGCCTACTCAGCCTTGACGTCAGGGGAGCGGTTTGGATTTTTTCTCGCTGTTTAAACCGTTCCAAGGTCTGTTCAGGCACCAGAACCATCTTTTTGGTGTAATTCATTTTAGGAAATGCTCTAGCACACTTAGAACTGGAGGTAACAGAAGAGATAGAAAACTTCCTCCTTTCTGGACCAAGACCTTTCGCTTTTGTGACAAAGGGACTTGTTTATCCACCAACGACAGCAAAGACTTTTTGAATTTGTAGAGTTGTTTCTTCTGTCGTGGTGTGACGGGTACAGTCGACTTTAGGATATTAAACACACATTCACAAACACTCTTGATGAGCTCGTCGTCAGCAATTTTCAGCAAGGCCTTAGCTTGATGGGGTTTGCTTGTAGACAACACCTTTAGATGATGATAGTTGTTTCTCACTCGCCGACTCATGGTAAACTAAATTATCGAGTAGGAAGCAAAATGCTTTATAGTTTTTTGACGTAAGCGTATTGTGTTTCATCGGGAAAGATGCTTGTTCGGAGTCGAAAGTCTTCCAAAGTCTCTGGTTTGAGGTCACAAAGCAGGTATCCATGGGGTTTGGCTGTGGCGTCGTTGAAGGCTTCTTGCATGTACTTGACATAACCAGGAAACATTTGCTTGGCCAAGTGGTTGATTTGACTGCTATCTCTTGGGGACTTGAAGAGAACCATGTAATGAGCGTTTAAACTTATGTTCCTCAACTCTTTGCCTTGATGAAAAATATTTTGCAAAATGAAAATGCACGAGAGGTTTTTGTGATGACATCCTTTGGTAAAAATATTCGTTAATCGTTTGTCATTGCCCACTTCATTCATCAAATCGTCAATAATTACAAGATTTCGAACAGAGGGATCAATGCTCTCTTCGAAATTGTGAGGTAGTCCTTCCACGAAAGAAATGTTTGGGATGGTAACCATCATTTGTTCATATGCGGGTTGATGCATGCCATAACACCATATGATATTCTGAGGAACTCCATCGAACATAACATCAGCGTTTTCTAAAAGTCGTTTAACGAATTGCGTTTTTCCGCAACAGGTGGGTCCAGCGACAATGGCTCCAAAAGGGTGTTTCAGTCTGCTGTCCATCTCGACATTAAATGAACCAAATCATTTATCATCTGCTTTATATAGCCCGTTTTCAGATGGAATTAGCCAGTCACATTTTGTTCTGTTATATTCTCGAACAACTTTATACTTTTGAAGTCTCGCTTCTTGTAAATAAGGTTTTCTTTGTTCGGGAGACAATTCGTGTACTTGTGCTAGATGATTCGAAAGTTTGAAAAGAAATTTTGAGCCACAATTTGATATTGGACAATCTTTACATATGCGACGATTCATGTTAGCTCTAAAACGTCTTAAGGAAAATGACTTTTAGATTTCGAAAAAGAGGACTTTTGTCGAAATTTCGAGGGACAAAAGGGACAAAAGGGACAAAAGGGACAAAAGGGACAAAAGGGACACAAACAGAGACTCGTATCATTTGAATATGTTGTCTTTATTAAACAAACAATCATTAAGCTTACATGGTGTAACTACACAGTATAATTACCTTAATGATAAGGATCTATTAAATGTCTAAGGGAACTGTAGAAATTCCATCGCTCAAGACTTGGCGTTTTGGGTAAAAATATGAAAATCCTTCCCTAATCTGATTATAAGTATAAATACTATTATTTACAACTCTAAAACCTTTGTTTAGACCTGTACTACTTTGCTTGGTTAACAAAACGTTAAGGTACTTGTCCTTATCGATTTCACTGCAATTCTTAGAAATACCTTTACAACTAAATTTGTCGTACGAACCAAAACAGTAGTAGGTTTTAGAGGACAAACCTATAATTCCCTCCCCTGTCCACTCTTCTTTGAAAAGTCCCGGGGTTCTCTTATCATATGCTGCATGCTCAGGTGTGTCGGTTCTTGGAAACCAGTTGGATCTATCTTTCTTAAAATCTTCTTTCAACTCTGCCCTTACTAATTCCTCTATACTATTACCCGAGATAGCGATATAGGCCGAGTCCGTGTCCATCTCACAATACTGGAAATCACTTCTATCTAGATATTTGTCAATAAAATCATAGTAAAATTCTAACATTCTTAATTTCGCATATTGGTACACGAAAAATCCTATCTGTAAGGGTAAATTAAGTTTGATATTTTTCTTGCAAGATTGCACTTCGTACGTATTCTCGTCTATGCTGTCTATTTGTCTAAAAAAGGGTGAGTTAATCAGTTGAGAGGCTTTGGTTTCTTCACAGAACTTGATGTTACGGTGTCGCTCTTGATCAGTGATGGTCTTACCATAGCTAGAGTTTCCTACCTAATAATGTAAAGAAATGGATTCATTTTAGGGTCGTAAAAACAGGGGAAAAAAATAAAAAAAATAATTAGGGACAATTGCTAGAGTTTTACACTTACTAGCTTCATACTTTCAGCAATAATAGCCTTGTTAGGGTCGGCATCTCCAGCACGCCGTGCACTCGACACTGCTTCGCCAAAGGGTCTGAAACAGGGAACGGGGCTGTATTCAATCACCTGGTAGACCCTTGTCACCTCTAGACCATGATCCAGATACCATCTCAACAAAGGAGTAGCTAACATAATCTTATCTCCATAGTAACTTCCTATAAGACTGCGACGTGGTCGAGACATGATTTTGCGTTGCTCGGCAAATTGTTTCATGAACTCTCCGATGTCGTCTCGACTAATCATGGTGTTCTTGAAAATGGGACACATTTCACTGAACTTGGCTTTCAAGTGCTCAGGAACTCGTATGTCACACTCTACACAACCAAAGAGATTTCCATTTTTAACAGAATCCAGGATTTGTTGTTGGGTCAGGGTCCAATAGCGGTCTAAGGCTCTTTCGAAACGAGCCCTGAGGAACTGTTTAATGTCAGGATTGCTGCGCTTCAGTTCTGACCACTCACACTCCCACATCTCTACCAAGGAAAATCCGGCGTCTTGTATATACTGGGAATTTTGCTGGGTCTCTTTTAGCAGTTCTCTCATGCTTTTCTTTCTTCTCTCGTTGTACTCTTTACCTTTATTCAAATAACAATCATGACCATGCCACCAACAACCTAAAGGATGAAGAATGTGTGTAATAATTAGATGATATCAATAGACGCATTAAGTAACACCACGGACACAATCTAATTACTTTTTGTAAAAATATTTTACCTTGAAATTGGAATACTGTTTTGGAGGGACCATGAAATCCATCTACTGGTAGTCGCCTGTCCCCTATCCTTTTTTCTGTGCTGTTCATGTTGTGTCTGATAGTGATATTCCTTTTTCGAGCTTCCCACTCTAACCACTGTGTGGCCATTTTAATGCTCGTTTCTCTCTTGAAGTGATTTTCTTCGCGTCGACGAGTGAAATGACCAGTAGGCATGTCCTCCATGATGGCCCATAAATAAAGTGCATTCGCGTCGAATCCAACAACCTTGTGACACAGGTTAGGCTCCCTTCCCATGTTTAGCATTTCTCGTTCTCTGATTCTTGTCTTCCCTTTTTCATGATATCTGTGGAAGATTATGCTTGGTCCACCAACCATGTTTGTCTTGAAGAGCTTATGCAAATCTTTATTGTTCTCGTCAAACAACGAAAAGTAAATACCAGGTTCTAGTGTCATGAATAAATAAGTCATAGTCACACCAGGTATAGAGATCCCTTGTCTGAGCATATCAATATTTTTCTCTTCCCAGAAGTGACACATTTTTTCCAAGGCCTCACAAAATGGCTGGACATCTAAATTGTTGTACCACATCAAGAAATCTTGAAACGTCTGCATGTTTTGTTCAAACCACACTTGCTGGCAGTAGTGGTATTCCTCTTCCGAGATGTTTTTGTTTTTTAGTGAAGAGTAGAAGGCTCGATGAGGAGGGAGAGAAGGATAGTTTAACTTTTCTAAAGAATCCATCCATTCGTAAGGGAAGAATCCTTTGGGTTGGGAACATTCGTAGGCCTTCAGGAACTTGTCGTAACTGAATCCTGGGGCAAGGAAATTGGTCACGTCAAGAAATTTCAGACGTTCCGTTTTTAGGGACATGAAGTTGTTGTTACGCTTGATGGTGCACTGAATATGCTCGTGTTCAACCAACACAGGAATCAAAAACTCCTTGACTGCGTTGAGATCGTACTTGCCCGAGTTAAAGCCCACGACTGGAAGTTCTTTTAAGTAATTTTCCAATCTGACCTATGAAAGAGAGAAAATAAAGGTGGATGAGGATTTTAAATTCAGTTGTCCTAAATTCCTGTTAAGAAACGTATTATTAGTATAAACTTTGCCTACTTTGTCAATTATGAAGTATATGTTTCATTACCTTCAATTTCAGCAAGGGATGCTGTCTCTTGTTCACTGTTTTGTCTATGTTTCTCTGAACGGGTTTTCGTTCGCCTAGCTCTTGGTTGAGGGATCTGTAAAAGGAAAGATCTTCTTCCACAGTACTACCATCATCAAGAAAGTTACGGTCTTCTTCAGTTTCCGATTCAATTGCTTCTTCATCTTCATCATCACTCTCTATGACATCGATTCCTTTTTCGTTGCCATATCCATCATTATTTTCTTCGTTCACTTGCACTGTTTCTCCTAACTTCTCGTCAATGCTCTGGAATACCTCAGCAAACTCTTCTTCCATTAGGCGATAGCTTTGCTCGCTGATCTTTATCAAGTAGTCAACCATGTCTTGAACCAACTGCTTGCAGTCACCTTTGGAAACGAAACAGTGGGGAAGGTCGTACTCGGGAACATTAGAGCAGACACCAACTGAGATGGGAACATGTTTGGCCTGCCACTGAAGTTTTTCTGTGTCGTTAGGGTGGTCATCGTGGTTTATCATACATTCAAAATCAAACGTGGCTCGGTATGGGAAAAACTTGAAACGGCGAGGAATATCGATGCCTTCGTCTTCCAGAAGATCAAATAATGTTTGGGGCGTACTGTAGACACCACCGGGGAACGTGTGTCGTACTTTCGCTTCGCACGTACGCTCGTGGCGACGTAACATCCCAGCGTGCTTCCAATACTTGCCACATCGAGAACAACAGAAGGACTTGGAGTATTTTTGGAGGTCACAGATATAGGAGAAGTGATTCTTGTAGATGTTGAGGTAAAGAGTGTTGCTGTACTGGCGGTGTGAACGAATTCGTAGTTGAGCACTGATTTCTGTTTTCCTAACATCCTCTTCGTTATCCTCGCAGTCTGATTGTTCCAAAGAGTATACAAATATATTTATTTCAAACAATTTTTCTAGATCTGGAAGGTCGTCCAAAGTCACTCCATGAAACTCCTGGTCAGTCAAATGGGTTTGACGATACCTATAAAAAAAGTGATATAATACAAAGACTTAGGCTCTGACACCATAATGTACACACGTTTGGTACATCATATTTTCTCGTGTATACATAGATTAAACTAGAGACAATAAAAAGGCGCTGAGGTGTTCATACAAACGTAATTTGCTTAAGCTGTATAGGAGAATTAGTTGGATAGTTGATCAATATTTGCGAACAAAGTAAATAATTCAACTGACCTTTCGAAATAATACTTGGCATCCCTCTCTAGGTTTTTCAGATGAGCCCCATTATGTAGTGCTAAGGCACGGAAGAAACACAAGTTGTCCTCATAGGGTTTTCCAGTTCTGTTATCACAATCCAAAGTATACATTCCGCGATTTCCAGCAATGTAATGTGGTAACGCTGTTTGCCCCCTACCTATAGGGTGGTTAATGACTTTCGTAACAAAATAGGTGACATTCGTCACTTTTTCCACGATCCACTTCGAATTAGGGCGGTGTTGTCTGGTCCATTCAAAAATATCTAGGTCTTGTAAAGCATTACGCACGGGTTGAAGATCAGTTACATTTGATATTTGGAAAGGTTCGTCGAAAACTTGGTTGTTATTTCTGGATGCGTAGTGGTACTGTAATTCGTTTGTTTCGATGTTTCTTAGGAGGAAACCAAAGGCAATATTCAATTTGAAAACAGTCTCTTGATCATCAAACACTCGATTTAGATTACGAATAATCCCATCTGGATGAAGTGATGCAAGACGATAATTATACCAATTTAGGAGCTTGTTTTTGCGAGAAAACCGTGTGCGAATGTAAACCCAGTGGCGTCTGTACTCGGGTATCTGGCTTATTTGATCTACAGGCATTCTGTCGATGGATCTAGGATCTCCTGACCAAGTAACGTTGCCATCAATTGCTTCCTTCTTATCTTGACCACTGCTTTCTGGCTTCCTTTTTTTGGTTTTTGGTTCTGAAAATAAAAGAAATTTTTCCTAATTATTCACGAGCGTTAATAACTGTGTAAACAATTAATACAGTTCTTTTGTACGCCTCGTGTGTAAACAATTAGACAGTTCTATTGTATATTCCGTACACCTTTTCAGTCATTCGTCTTTAATTAAATTTTTTTCGTACACGTATTCTAGAAATAATCGAAATAATATTTTCACATCTATGATAAAACCCACCTGATTCATTAGTAGCTGGTCTTTTGGTTCCCTTCTTTTTCGGGTGGGCTGCTCCTTGATGCGCTTGGAAGGGTGCCAAGTTAGCAAACTCTTCTCCACAGTCATTACACTTGTAATGACGTTCAATAGCCCGGCGTTCATGAACATTCGCTACATGTCGTCTTGCATCGGATTTTCTTTTGAATTTTTTGCCACAGTGAGTACAGGGATATCTTTTCTCGTCATGAATTTCTCTTTCGTGTCGTCTCAAATCGAATTTTCTCTTGAATCCCTTTTCACACGTACGACATTTTAGCGGAGTATTAGAAGGATCCTTACACAAACAAAAGAAAACATTGAAATTAGTTCATCAGAAAACTATTCAACTGACAGAGAATATTATCAAAAACGTAAAGAGAAACTGAACTTACCTCTCTTGGTACGCCAGCTCCGGTCTGAACTTTACTTTCTTGAACTTGAACCTTTAAATAGAGAAAATTTTATAACATCAATTTTTTATAACATCAATTTACAACATAAAATCAAAAAACAATCAAATTAGTCTCGCAGAACGCTATTCAACTGTCAAGAAAATACCTACCATGTCGTCTTCACTACTATTTCCAGGCGATGTTACATCCACGTTCAAGTCCGTGTGTTTACAGTTACTCTAAAAAAAATCCTTTCTTGTTAGTAAGAAATTAAATAAACTCGGAAAAAGTATCGATTTTTTTATTGCTTTAAGAACCCTTACCTCAAAATCTGCTGTCGTTAACTCCAAAAGTCGATTCAGTGCTAACCCAATGGACGATTCCGGGACTCTATTCGAGTCCATAAAACTTTCCCATTCCGACAAAGACTCAATGGCACCAAATTCCTGATCCATGTTGAAGTCGATATAGGTTAGGCAATAGCTACTCCACCCTCTTTATAGGCTATACATTTGCATTGAAGCAAAACACCTATACAAACATCCCACACCGGCCCCAATATTCGTACACTTTTTGCTTAGTCACGATGCTTTGATTGTTTAATTCCCGCCATTTGACACAAAAGCTATCAACATGATAATTTCTGAAGACCCGTTCCCGCCATTTCAATAATCTATGAAAATGTTACGGATTGACGTCATTACCTGTAAGTTTGGGACCAATCAGAACCGCAATCCGTTCAGGCGCAATGCAAATGAGCTCAATCCCGGAGTCCTGACGTCATTTCCTACTCTTCCTACGGACCAATCAAAACCGCTTTCGGTTCAGGCGCAATGCAAATGAGCTTCGACGTCACTTCCTGCTCTTCCTACGGACCAATCAGAGCCGCTTTCTATTCAGGCGCATTTCAGGCGCATTTCAGGCGCATTTCAGGCGCAAAAACCGGGGTCGAACGGTGCGGACATTACTACTGACAAGCTCCCCTGTAATCATACATTCTTTGTAAATTTTCAACACTTTTGAAGGCTTGTAACTCTGCTTCTTTAAAAAAAAAAACACCTTCAAACTTGCCAGACTTACTAACCATGAGAAGTTTTATCAGATAACAAAACTTTTTTGCTCATAAGATTAAAATTCAAAACTCATCCCAGTCCCTTACTCGTTTCCAAAGTGACTAGCTAATTGTACAGTAGCTATACACACGGGGAGCCCAGAACTCCTATATGTATATAGCTGCTGGAGCCTTTATCAGACAAGAATTTCGTATTCGTACGAAATCCGAAAGCAAAGTGCCCAGGCCCTCAAATGATCCCCAAGCAAGACCGCAAATGATCCCAGGCCCTCTAATGATCCCCAAACTATTAGAAACAACGTTTCTTTGCGAAGGTATCGTAGCAGAAATGACAAGTTTTGATTTTTAAGGGAAAACCTTCAGCTCAAACAACTTTAAATCGCACTTTAGAATATTCTCCAAACTTCGTATAATCAAAGGCACATGCCTAAGGATCAACGTCAGGTGCGTCATTTTAAAAGTGTATATTGAATAACGCGTGAAATATCTGCTAATCAAAAGCAAGTGACGTCACTGTTTGGTTGCTATGGTAACTTTGATGCCAATGAAATATGCATCGTATATAATATATAATATAAATCCCTGCCATCAGATATAACCAACACCAAATAAATCATGACGTTCATCTGTTTGACATCCATATCATTAGAATGCTTCATCAGAACAGCATAACATCCAAGTCCCTGAGTCGTGCTGTCTTTTATGCACTACCAAATATGAATGCACTGTAAGTAATGGAAAGATATCTAAGAGAGATGGTCATAAGTACATAGTCCTAAGGGCAAATGAAGTTGAAGTTGTTGTATGTAGGTTTGTCGAATACATGAAAGGAAAAGTAGCAAACAAGCAAAGAAACAAACAAATGATTCTAAATAATACAGAAACATGGTTTACCAACTAAGCAAGAAAAGTAAAATCACTCTACATCTGCACACAGCAATAAATACAATTAAACAAAGACACGAACAGAAAACGAATATACCAACAAACCCTCTAAACTTAACGTAAACTTAACGTTAACTGATTCAGTATGAATCTCGGTCTAATATCGATAAATACAGGTAAACTATCACTTTAATCAAGAGAGCATAAATAAGAGATGGAAACTTTTCAATACCGCACGCGCCATGTGAATTCCCGATCGGGCTATTTTAAGCATCCAAAGTCGTTTGGTTTTTAATTTTTTTGATGGATCGAACGTGTGAGCGCGCGCTCAAAAACAACATACTTTTCGTTAATGATGCTGATGAGCACGCTCATGAAAGTATATTTTCCCTTATTGAATGTCAAACGATACAAATGACTGCCCATTAATGCTATTGAATGCTTGTGATTATGTAAAAATGAAATGAATGTGACTTTTGCTCTAATGAATGCCCGCCACCCGGTTAGCTCAGTTGGTAAGAGCGTCGGTCTGTTGTGCGGGAGGTCGTGGTTCGAATCCCGGCCGGACCAACACTCAGGGTCTTAAAATAACTGAGGAGAAAGTGCTGCCTTTGTAATCACATCTACAAATGGTTAGACTTTCAAGTCTTCTCGGATAAGGACTTTAAACCGTAGGCCCTGTCTCACAACCCTTCCTTAACCTGTAAATGCATGGGGGACATAAAAGAACCTGTTGAATTATTCGTGTAAGAGTAGGGGATTGTCTCCCGGTTCAACAGCCTATCACAATTTGGAGGCATAACACTAATTACTAACAATTCACTCATGATTGTAAGCTGCACGGCTGCTAATAGCGCCTAAATATGCAGCCCGTAAAGTCCTCCACTGGTCAAAAATTGTAAAGCGCATTGAGACAATGTGAAATGCGCTATATAAGAACCCATTATTATTATTATTATTATTATCAACGAAAATGAATGTTATTGTTTAGGTGTTCGGTGCTAATGTGTGGGTGTTTTGCGTTAATGAACATGCAAAAGGTGTACTTACGTATTGGGTAACTTTTTTTTAAATATTAACCCGTATTTTGCGTTTCACTACAGCTGGGCATCATACAACAACATCGAACACATCCAAGATTACTCCTTCAACAGAAGCCGCTTCTTACATCACCTGTAAGTATTTTGTGAAAATCACAATTATATATTTATATTTTGATAGACCCCTTGCAACACATCGGAATGCAGCTCAATTTGGAGGGGAAAACAAAAGAATTTCAAACTGCTGAGAATTGGAACCTATTCTTTTCCCCTTAAAATTGAGCTGCATTCCGGCGTGCTGCAAGGGGCGGGTCTATTTATGACCCAACGGTAAATTTTCGCACGCTGTCATTAGTTCAAATGGGTCACGTGGTACATGTTCACAGGACGGATATCGACGATGTAACCCGTCCAAAGGGATATCAGTCCAGTGAAAAATAATAACTCAAAAAACAAAGAAATGGACAATGGACAACAAAGAAACCGGGTTTTAGAAACAAGTGAGAGTGAAATACACAAAAAGAATATTTGGCCGAAAACGACACTTTGAGGATAAATGTGATTTTTTAAGGACCATCCTCGGACATTGTCAATCTCGAATTACACAAATCAAGTTGTAGTGAATTTTTTGGTTACAAGCATCAAAATTGGCGCAAAGATAGAAGACCACATGCTGTATTTGTTTTGATGTAGCCCTACGCCCAAAAATTGTTTACTTCCAGTTTTACAGCAGGAGCCGATTGTACAAAGCCTTTCATCGCGCAGAATGAGGCGTCTAATAGGTTTTTGCATCTAATTAAGAGCTTGGAGTGCAATGAGCCAGTGCGAAGTTAATGAGTGGCGGGAGATTCAAATACAGAGAAAATGGCTGAAACTCTCTTACCAGTGCATCTTCAACGCGGTTTTTAGCATTTCTTTGAAAACAAATTCATGACATACATACGGCTTTTGGAAGATTAAGCTTCAACAATCACATAGAGCTTTTTATTCTGTCTAACTCTTAAAAAAACCTACTACCTTGGCAATGACAATCTTAGGGACTTTCAAGTGTATTTTATGGGAAAAACCCAAATCTCTAATATTCATGGCTCTGTATCTCTTAAATTTAAAGGCGCGACGACAACATACACACGGCTTCTTGTAGATCTTGAAATGTACTTTAAAATGACACTTGAATTGTTAAAAAGGGCTGAAAAAAACCTACTACCTTCAGGAAAAAACTAAGAAATGTCACTTTAAAAGTTATTTTGAGAGGATTATGCTGATTAGTTCGACAACAACCGCTCGCTCCCGCTCACTGATCCACTGTAGTTGATTACTTGATGATCCTGAAATCTGACGTGAGAATCCAGAATACCCAATAGCCAATAGGAATCGAGCTTTTATTTAAAAAAAATCAAATTGTCCACTAAAGAAAGGCCATGCCATTCTGCGCGATGTATAAAGTTATCCAACGGATAAGAGTTATCCAGTGTATAGAATTCGTATAGGTTTTATCCGCTGGATAAGGATTTATCCGGTGGATAGCTATATTTAGGCTTCGTACAACCGGCTCCAGCGGAATTAATGCGAAACTAGTCGGCAAACCCGTGAAACTTCACTCTTCTAGGGAAGTACAGGTGGCGTAGCGGTGGGAGCGCTCGCCTCTTACCAATGCGACCAGGGTTCGAGCCTCGCTGGGCTCGGTGTCGTATGTGAGTAGAGTTGTTTGTTGGTTCTATCCTGTGCTTCGACGGTTTTTCTCCGGGTTCTCCGGTTTTCCTCCCTCCACAAAAATCAACTTCCAAATTCTAATTCGATCTATCGGTTGCCTTGTAATTGGGTCCTAGACCTGTAAGGCTTTCCGTCCACCTCAAAGTGGTAAAGTGAAATAAATTAATATTCTACTCGAAAAAAACAATTTTTATTAGGTATTGTCTTTACACTACATATAAATGCTATCCTAAAGTCAGTTTGCTCGCCATTTTAACTTGATTTTAAGGGATTAATTTCTTCTAGCTAGTTGGTTTGCCATTTGGATTGAAATCTACAATCAGTTCACGTGAACCACAGACTTTTGTTTTGATTTTTTTTTTTTTTAGCTAGTGTTGACAAATAAATGTAATTCCTTTGAAGTGTGCTGTGAAGATGACGTGCCGAGTGTCACTATCGCGATGGCGGGTTGTGACGTCTTCTAGTATATTGTAATAGTCTAACTAGACCCCCGTGTCTGTGCCACAAAATTGTCTCAGGGTGTTTACTTTCCAGCCAACTAAAGTCCGTGAATCACAAGAGCAAGTGTTAGTGTGGTGCCTTTTGGGTATCTCTGGCTGAGAGGTTCGCTCTTCGCAAAACCAGAAATCAAAGTTTGTTTTAAAAACTAACGCTCGGCCAGATAAGCCACTGGTAGCCGCCATCTTATTTTACCTTTTTCAAATACATTTACTGGATGACGCCACGCTTCGATTCGGGCTTAAATCGGAGTCTACACGCACTATTTGCTTCCCGATGGTGTCCAGACCGCACGTTATTCACAATTGAGAGAAATCGGCTCTCATCACATATAGTAGTTCAAAGTTAATGTAACTTCACTTTTCTAAATTTTGTATTTGTATTTAACAAGCCTACTGAATAACAATCAAGTGAAACGCATTACGAAGGGAACATTTTATGGAGCTTCCGTTCTAGAAGTACTGTAAGTGACGTCGTTATGAGCGACATCATGATTGGGTTTTGACATACACAATTTCACTACCCCCCCCCCCCCCCCCTGCCCCAAGGTCTAAGGAATGTGATGACCGTCTTCTGACAGTGATTCAGCCAGAGTGTCCGGGCTTCCCTCACAATGTCAATTTCCCCAGCTGGATGTCCATAGCTCTATATTCAAGTACATTAATTGTTAGTTGTTATTACACAGCGCCATAGCAGGGCCGCCCCTTCCTCCCCCCCCCCCCCCCCCCAATTATTGCAGATGTACTATATATTGAAGGCTGAAAATTTTAGGTCTGTTACTAAAACGTTTGACCAAGGATCTCTACCCCCCAATATTTTTGGCTAAGGCCCTGATACATATTGATTCTCAGAAATCCTTCACGATTAACTGGCTGTAAACAGGTAATACCAAGGCTCTTGCTGCTCCTTAAACCGTCCTAGAACATTTTTGATTTTGAAATCCATTTTGAGGGCCCTAGATTGCATGATCCTTGCTAAAACTAGCTCCTTAAAAATTGGGATGTTACATTTTAGATACGCTTCCAAATCTCCTAGAAGTGCTTCTGAGATATCTTACACGAACCCTGACCTGTAATAATAATAGCATTTACGCAATCCTTATAAGGTTTGAATCACGGGCTCATGTAGGACACAAAAAAAATCTTTGAGTAAGTTGTAGTTTTCTTATGTGATGTTTGTTTTCCGCGCATTACAAGGGAATGGGTACTATTGAGGAGTACTTCCGCAGACCAAATGGTGGGAGGGCGCAATTCACGAAACCTAGCATCCATCTTACTATCTATAATACCAACTTTATAGCTGATCCAGGTATAGATAGCTTATTTGGAAAACATGAGCCTTACAGACTTTCCGAGTTTGGCATGCGGTATTACCTCATTAAATTACCCATATTTCAACGCGCGGGAAACAATTAACATGGCAATCATCACAGCAAACGAGAAATTAAACACGTTTTATAAGGTAAAACTGAGAGTATGCTTTATTTTCTTTTAAAAATCGACGATTTTGATTTAACAAATACAATGATTTATAATCAGAGGCTTAATACAACTCATTAAAAAACAAAAAGAAAGACCAAGATTTTTTTTACTTCAAAAAATCAATCGAAGCTTGATAAATCTCGTAAATCATTTACAACTTATTCTAGCTTTTTGTGTCACATCTTGATTTATTATGATTTTCATTGTAATATTTCCACCTCTTTACGTTACTCTCATTGTTGTATTGTATTGTTCCAGGTTTCTTTCAGATAACCCAATAGAATACATCGCCGATGGAGCTTTTTTCCTCAATAGGAAGCTCAAATGGGTGTACGTATTCAAAGTAGACATTTAGAGATTTATGTCAACAGTATTATCCAAGAACCTTTATTTAAGCAGGGTAAAATCCTATCAGAATACTGCCAAAGTACTCGGTTCTCAGTAGGAGCCCTAAAATAAATACAATACAAAACTAAATTTAACTGATATACAATATTTAAAATACAGTAAAAAGCTAGATAAATATAACAATCCTGAACACCAAAGTCGAGGAACGTTAACCCCTCAAGCGGTCCGTAAGAATGGAGGGGAAATCAGTTTGTATACCTTCAGTTCAATAGCGAAGGTGTGATTTACAAAGTGAAATTTCTTTTACAGGTATTTATCGCAAACCAAGATCAAAACTTTTTACGTGAAGTGGTTCAGTTCATTGGCGTACAGGATGGGAACAGCAGTACAAATGTAAGAACTCTAGGGAAGCATGAAATACCAAACATACAAACGACATGAATAAACAAAAAAGTAAAAATAACAACAAATTAAATTAATAATAATAATAATAATAATAATAATAATAATAACAGTAATAATAATAATAATTTATTGAAAGTCAATAATCAAAATCATTTGACGTAAAATATCAAATATAAGTTATTATTTTCTACTTACATGCTACTGTTATTGTGCACTATTATCGTGCATTTATCATTTTCTATATATTTTTTTGAGATATCCAACTGAACACGCTGAGGCAATAAAAATGTCAGCCCCAAGTAACGACCTGATTGATGGTTACGGCAGCACTGGATTCCATTGCTTCGGTAAACCGGATCGTAGCGTATATTGTAGTCCTTGTTTTTCCGGGAGTTACATCACCTACTATGCAACACCAGACCAATTTCGTTGCACTCCTTGTCCAGCAGGTAAGGTAGCCAATCAGAGAGAGTGACAAATTTGATCGAATGTATGTTTATGACAGATGTTAGTCGATTTTGTATAAAATACGCAGCGCATGTTTCTTGATTGCACAATCATGTATTCGTGGTTAGTCTCGTTGTCTGTGTCTAAATATTTAGTAAATAAACCCCTCCTGGCGGCTGGGATATCGGCTGATAATGTCCGAGGATGAGAAATGGTCCGAAAAAAGAACATTTGGCCGAGAAGCGAAGCTTCGAGGGCAAATGTGATATTTTGAGGACCATTTCTCATCCAAGGACATTATCAACCGATATTCCAGTGAGCCAGAGGGGGTTTATTTATTTTATAACCCAACGACTTCACTGAAATGAATTCAGCAAACTGCATCGACTCGTCATCTCTAGAGTTTTCAAAAAATAATTCTCTCTCGTCTCCAAGCTGGATATAATAACAATTATTTTGGTAAATTAAAGCTGTTTGACATTAAACTATTCTATCGTTTGACATTTGTTGTCGAATTCTTTGTTGGTTTTTAGTAGTTTATAAAAACAATTTCGAAAAGAAACCAAAAACTTCATTCACGAAACATGGATGCTTACCATTGAAGACATTTACAGTATATTTTGTTGATTTTTTCGTGTTTCCTGGCGTAGTTTTCGCAACCAGTCTTTGTATTTTACTCTCACTTGTTTGTAAAAAGCGAGTTTCTTTGTTTTCCGTGTTTTTTCTTTTCTTTTTTAACGTTTTTACCTTCTGCTGGACGAATATCACATAGGACGGGGGATATCGCCTGATACCCGTCCTGCACGTGACCCATTTGAACCAATGACAGCGCGCGAAAATTCATCGTTGGGTTATAATCACGGATACTGCCCAGTAAATTAAATACAAAAATTGAACAATAATAAAGGACATGCAGACGTTTTCAAATCCTATGCCATGGAATCTTACCTGAAAACATGTACCAGTGTTCTTCACAACATCGAATCGAGGCTCGGACCACGGAGAGAATTCGAAACTGAAAGATTGATTCTAAGATAATAGGCAGTTTACTTGAATGTAGCGTGACTCTATTTCATGGTGCTGTGACTAATATGATATTTGACTTTAGGTGGGTTTTATCAAGACGCGCTTGCATTTTATGGCGAACGAGCGTACGGTAATGGGTGCCAGATGTGCGACAACGGAACGTTTGTAAGAACGGCACCAGGAAGGAGAAAAGAAGACTGTAGACCATGTCCTGAAGGTACAAAAATTTTTCTTATATACTTTTATAAAGTATAAAAGAGGAATGGAATAAGGGACGGATGAAAAAAAATGGAAGGAAGAAAGAGGGAGAAGAGAAAAGGATGGAAGGAAACAATCATTTCGGGAACTCATCTTTAAAACATTTTATCATACATTAGTCAATTGCAAGAGATCTTGCAGCGTTTGGTCCAGATTCGATTTTTTTCTAACCATTCATTAAAGTTACATGATAAAAACCTTTTTCTTTCCAGGAACAAAAACTGGTTGGTTTGCTGGCTTCAGAGCCTGTCAATGTCAAGACGGGTTTTATCGTCTCGATCGCTTTGACAAGTGCTACCCTTGTCCTGACTCTGGTGTCACGTGTTTCAACGAGTCGATGACCCTGAAGGCTGGGTACTACTGGCAATGGATTTCCAAGTCAGAGAAAGATCGCTACATCAACTTCACCAACGACCTACAAGTCTTTGATGACAGCTATGATAGAGACCTTGTTCAATTCAATGGATCTTTCCCCAAACATTACCAGTGTCCAAGATCACTGTCATGTCTTGGAGGACTGGATGCTGAATGTGCCGAGGGCTACACAGGTCCCTTGTGTGCTGTATGTGACAAGAGGCATTACCAGCTTGTTGCAACGTGTTTCAAGTGTCCAGCAGTACACTGGCTTATTTTCCAGGTATTTTTAAACTGTGTTCCTAAATAAAATTGTTTTAGTAGCTAAACATACATTGCATTCATTTTATTGCTTTTTTTACAGATTTTTGTAATCGTATTGATTGTTATCTTGATCATCTACGTGGTCTTCAAAGGGAAAAACCGCAAAGCAGGGAAGAAGCGTTCCGTTACTGACATGATTCTTGCTCGTCTCAAGATCATTGTATCCTTCTATCAAATTTCTTCTGGTACACTCGACGCCTTCTCGTACGTCCAGTGGCCAAGTGCTTTGACCAAGATGAGTGAATACGCCAAATTCGTTCAGCTGAACATCCTGCAAATTGCACCCCTACATTGTTTCAATTCTCGTCTTAAGATGGATGCTTACGCAGATCTTGTTATCACGTGCTCCATGACCGCTGGTGTCATTCTTACAGCTTTGGCCTATTACCACATGAAGCGTCTTCATCTTAGCAAGAAGGCTGGAAAATCTTCCATTCAAACTGAAGTAGACGCTACTAAAGAGGCTTGCTACCGTAACGTTTTCCTGTTCATTTTCGTAACTTACCCACAGACGTGTTCAAAGATATTCCAAATGCTCCCTGCAGCTTGTCACAAAATCTGCCAAGACAGCAGCCAACAACAATGCATCTCCTACTTAAAGGCTGACTACTCCATAACTTGCTTCACCCAAAAGTACAATCGGTTTGTGATCCTGGCTTATGCTGCATTGATCTACCCTTTTGCTGTTCCATTACTAACAGTAGCAGTTCTGTGGAAGTACCACCACAAGAAGACTTTACTAAAAGCTGCAAATGTTGACTCAGGAGATGAAAAGTCGAGAAGGAAAACAAAAGAGGAAAAGTGTACTAGATCAGTTGATGAAGGAAAACAAGTGATCGGAACAGACACTAAGATGTGTCAGAACACGAGTATCTCAAGAAAAGAAAATAATGTAATCAAGAAACGAGACGAACATCTTGAGGTGATATCTGAAGAACAAGACTCTTTCGCTATCGCAAACGCGGTAACCGCCTTACCTAAAGAGGCAACCAAGCCAAAACATATCAAATTTATGGTTGGCGAGGTGAAGAAAGACCAGTTTCAACCCGCTGCAAATCATCCAGACGAGAACAATAGGTCCAGAAATGAGAAGACGTCAAGAAAAAATCCACCACTTTCGCTGTCAAAAGCTGCCCATGCACTATCTGAGACAAAGAAAGTCTTCAGTAACCAAAAGGGGTACACACATGCAAAGAGAGACCTGCAATCTGTAAAGTCTGTTGTTACTACTCTACCAATTGTCGCAGGAATGAGCTTCATATTTGAAAACTATGCAGAAAATTGTTGGTTCTGGGAAACTATTGAGATGACCAGAAAGCTGTTGTTGACGTCTTCTTTGGCCTTAATCGGCGCAGAGGGACGAAACTCTCTTGGAGTTGCTTCTATGCTTTCAGGTAAACTTATGGCGTTGCTTCCATATATTCACCAGGGATGACATTGAAATCACACAATTTCTTTCGCTTCTTCTTTCATTTACAGGCTGCTATGCCATCCTTCACGCTCACTTTATGCCAATACCTGACAAGTTCGAGCATGCTCTTCAGCTGACGTCACTCCTGGTAACATTTGCTAACACGTGTATTGGAATGATGCTCAAGATAGACCAGGGTGCCTTGCTGGATGCTGATGCTAAGATCATGGATTCTTTGATTATCACAGTACTCTTGGTGACTGCTAATGTCATGGTTACCGCTCTTGTTGTCGGTAAGTCATGCCACGCATATACTTGTGTTTAATATTTTTACACTTGTTTCATTTCACTTGTTTATGACCAAGATCTCTTTAAAAACATGTTGTTCCATTTCCAGTAAAATATTCTGTGGCAGTTGGACAAAGTATATATTATCTCATCAAGAACCCTCGCTGTTCATTGGATTGCTGCCTGTCAATCATGCTGACTATTGACGAGGTACAAAGTGAAGCACGAAGCATGGCAGGCAACAGTGGGTGGAAAACAAAAGATCTTGTGAAGCCCACCAATGACTTTCAAGGTACCAATTCAAATAAGCAATTCAAGAATTTTATAAAAGTAATATATCATGAACACAACTTTGAGATAAAGAAAAGTATTTTACAGACGTAGGAGACGTCGGTCCTTCTTTAATTTATTCCGGCTTCAGAACTTTAGTTATGCCTTTAGTTTTGCTCCATGATTTGTGGTTCTCACAGCTTTAAAACTAGACGTTTAGTGTTGTTTTGTTTGTTAGTTTATTGTTCCTTTGTTTGTCCAGTGTGGATACTAATTTTACTTTTTTGATTGGTTGTTTGTTTGTAGTATCTGGTATAGGGGAGACTGCAGGAGAATATGGTCTAACTGGCGTTGATATGGATGATGACGATGGAAATAGTGAAGACCAGGGAAAAGATGAAAATGGAAAGATTGATGACGAGGGTGAACAACAAGGAAGAAACAGTACATCCAAACTGTTTAGAAAAGCCGATCGCATCAACCTGGAACGTCTAAATGGTACAAAAGTTGAAAAAAAATCTTAAAACAAATATTTCTTCTTTACGCTTTCTGCTGATACGCAGCAATACCCTGGTAATGGGCGTAGCGTGCGAAAGCTTGGTTTTTGTATTTCGTATACAAACGTAGATGAAACGAAATAATATTCATAATACTTAAAATACTTGAACTTGTAATCTTTTTGTAGTTGCGGAGTGTAATTTGTTATAATTTGTACTCCAAGCTAGACCCATATTAGTTGAAGATTAATGTAAATGTTGGCTGCTTCATACATATTCATAGTCAGGGTGCAGCAGCAAAGCACCAAGACGGCTCTCAAATATATTAGGATTTCTTTGTTTATTTTTTGCTTTTCTTTTCTACTCTTTTCTTTTCTTTTCCTTTTCCTTTTTCTGTTTTTTTTTTTTTTTTTTTTTTTTTTTTGTTCTTAGCGTTGTTTTTCTGTGCTGGAAATTGTGGAATTGAAAGCTTGTCTCCACACTTTCAAATGAGAGTTTAAATTTGACTTGAGCGCATGATACAATAAACTGTAAAAATGTAAATAAGGAATACAAATTAGAAACATATACTTGAGAATTTGAAGGAAAACATATTGCTCTAGAATAATATCCCTGAAGGCTCCCATTAGTACAAAATAAGTATTAATTAAATATCTTATCAACAAGCTCATTTTTTTCTAATCTATAACCTATAATGCAACGTGCCTTTACAAAAGCGACGCAAGAAACGCGACTCAAATAAGACGTAGACCACATCATTGATATAATCCTAGACTTTTTCTTGTGCTTTTGCCTTCCATTGATCAACTTTAGTATTAAAAAATGGGAAAAGTAGAATGTATATAATGTCTTAAGTTTGAGTTTAGGAAAAAGAGAAAATCCTCTGCATACAATTGTAAAAATTGAATTATGTATATCCTGCATACCTATTCACTATCAATGTTACCAGAAAAGTCCGAAATGCTAAGCATATCAGTGGCTAACTTTTGCATGAGCCAATTGTTGACAATTATTTAACATTATGAGACATGCATTTACTGTGTGATAAGATGGCTGCTTGCTTTTAAGTTTGTAAATTCAGCATAGCATCGAATAAAAAATAGTCCAGAGTGTATTGTGCATTTTCTCCCTTCGTCTTTATTAATTAGTGTCGCCAAAATAGAATAATTTTCGCTCTATTTTGTGGAGCCTCATTAGCAAGACATAACATTATGATATAGCAAAATGGAAAACTCGAAACAAAAACTGAAATGCCCTGATAAGATTGATCACAGTTATATTCAGCCATTCTTGTTTTGTACGTAGAGCTATAGCAATAAATAAATAAGAATTGAAATTTCATGTAAAATTTTTCCAATGTTTTTCGCTGCAAGGGGTTACGTAGAAAAAATATAGAAAAACTGGAAGTTCCGCTAAACTTTAAAGTGCATTTGGCTCTCCATTTGTCATCATGCGTCTTAATGGAGAAAAAAATGGCAGTGTTCTATTGGATTGCAAAACTACCAAATATTTTGACAAATTATCACCAAAAGAAACCAATCCTGAATTAATTGTTGTACTTCCCTAATTACTGTTGCTATACACGTCGGACAAGCTCAAATGTGTTTTTGATATACAGGGGGGAACAACAGACACCAATTGCTGGAAATTGTAAATATCTGTATTACAATAAATGTATTCTAAAGGTACAATAAGAAAAGCAAACAAAAAAAAACTATTGGAAGAACTACCCATTATTTGGTTGTCACTCAAGCAAAGCCGGGATCGGTGTATGGTAAACAAATGATTAAACTCTACATTTCGCAAAATGCCATCACCAAGCAGTTCTTTGCATATTTTGCGCCATTTTTGTAAGGGTTAGAGAAAAAATGCGAGTGTTTTATGGGATTTAGAGCACCGAGCATTGATAGAAAGCCATTGGCTCTCCCAAGAGAAAATCTTTGATATACGACATATTTTGTTAGCCTTGAGATAAGAGAAATGAATTTTAAATGAAATGTTGTGTTCTTCAAGAGAATGGCATGTTCTGTCCCCCGAGACATTTAACTTGGATACTTGCAAAGTCAGTCCTAACATGAGGAGACAATGACGAGCGGCTAAGGTTTTTATCATGCTTGAGACCTATTGTGTACAATCAGATGATGGTAAAAAGGGGAGGTGCCAGGACTAATGATTCGACTATATAAACGATTGCATCCACTAGCTAAAGCACTCAAGCTAGCCTCAGACAAGAAGACGAATCAAACACAAGTCCAGAAGTCCAAAGAACGAACTTAGGTAAGTCCTCGTTATTTGTGATAAGTTCAGTGCTTTAATTCACTTAAATTGGGGAATGCAAGGTTAGCGCGTAATTCACTCGCCACTCATCAGTGGAATGCACCCCTGGTTCGATCCCCTTACTCATTTGCAAAATCCGATGAGAGTAGTCTAGTAACAATCTAGTGTTATTTTGTATGCTAATTCAGAAGAAACTTCGACATGTAACCGTTGATCGATGTTAATGGCTACTGGAGATTAGCAAAAAAACGTAATTCATAAGTACGAAGTAAAAGTATTTAACCTTCTCGTTCTAACCTTCTTATTTAAACTTTATGTCCAAAAGAACACTTTTAACTATGAGAATAGATTGTGAACATTCTCTACTTTGAAACTATAGCTAGTTCTTAAATCCTGTGGGTCTTATAGTTCTTCAGTTAGAACTGCGCTTTCTATAGTATTATTTTAATTATGTTAATATTAGGAAGGCCATTGTGCAAACTAGCTACTGGATGAGCAGCAAATTATATTTTCATCTTCGATAAATAAAGTTTACATTCTCTCCACGAAACAGAAATTCCAAAATTTCACTTAGTTTTTAGTTATTTGGACAAATATTTTACGTAGAATCACCGGTATCAATATAGCCTTTTTTTTCTTCTGAATACAAGTGAATACAAGAAGCGTATTAACGAGTTATTGTGATTAACCATTGTTCTCGGCCATACACCAGAGACACAACTTCGAAGTCAAGTAAATTTTTGACTGTTTAAATTTAGAAATCAGTGAAAGCGTTTCTTGGCTGAACTAAAAACATTGCCCCTTACTGTTGCGCACCACAAAGTTTTTCAGTTTCCAAGCGAACGTTCTTAAGATTAATTCAGAATTGATTTCGTATAATTAGTTTGAGCTAGCGCGAGATATAACAATACAATCCACTTTGGAAAAGAATTACAGCGCGACGCGCCTTACCGTGGCCACCCTGCAAAAGTTTCGTACAAGTTAACCAATCAAAATGCGAGAACTAATGAGATTGTTTACATATTTTATTTTTCATGAAAAGCAAATACAACCATTGAATCAAACATGTCCACATTTCTTGAAATAATTGAAAGAGTTTTCTTGAGAATCGCAGTAATGTGTTTGTCGATCGGCGCTGCTTTGAAATCGAATTCTTGTACGAAACTTTTGCAGGGTGGCTACGGTAAGGCGCGTCGCGCTGTAAAACTTATTAATATCGGTCAAAATGAATCGGAAAAAACAAAGCTCACTACTTTTAATTTCACGTTTTTCAAAAGAAAGTTCATAGTTTTCACGTTTTCTAATATCTGCTCTTTTCGTGCCATTTGCTGGAGTAGAAAAGTAAGAAAGCATATCTCGAAAAAATGTTTTTTCTCAGTTTCCAAGCGAGCGTTTTTAATTAGAATTCAAAAATCATGATTTTGATTGAACAGCTTAAAGATTCTATCGGCTCAAAATGAAAATAGTGATATTTTATGCTAATTCTATTGTTTTCTATTGTTTAATTAGTACTATTTAGTGCTAAATAGTGATAAGTTTTGCAAGTTTTCAGTGTTTGTACTCTAGAGTATTGTGTTTCTATCTAATAATAAAAATATTATTTTTATGTTTTATCATTTCTATTCCTTACTACGATCATTAACCAGTAGTAGACAAGTTTTCTAGTGACAGACGATTTTCGGACCTCTAAAAGGGTATCTGAAACCGTTAAATGAAAATGGCCGTATTTTAGCCATGAATAACTCATCCTCACTTTTATTCTGACCAATTTTGAAACGATTCCATTTCATTTTTCATTTTCAACCTCGCTGCTGAATTTTGACAGACTCCCCAGCACTCTTAATTATCATATTTAAAACTTTTTGATGCTTTGATATGCACAATTTTCGAGGCATTTCTTACTGGAATAAAGAAATGTACAAACACGGTGAACGTGTTTCTCTATAAAATAGACCTCTTTAGCTTGTGCGAAATCTTTTTGCCCATTTCATGCAGAGCATGCGCACGAGTCATTCCCTAGCATATCATTTCTTTGTTTAAACACAAATTCTCCACCCCCCATCCCCTCCCCAGGCGATAAATAATAAACGGTCCTTTATCGAATTAAAGACATATAACATATATAGCTATGGGCCGACCTGTATTTCATTCAAACGGAGGCAAATTCGAGCACAGTATTGCTGGACTAAAGTGGAGGACCTGTGCTTAAACTAAAACTTTATTTCAAGCATCATCAGTGACGGATCTATATGAGTGAGGAGTTATAAGGTGTTGAGATGTTTCCCACTTCACCACACTTGGTGAATCCAAGGACATTTTTATGAACAAACGTAGCCCTGATGCAGTTAAATGTTATTCCCTTATAGTGAACTGGTTAATTATTTTTATCTATTTGCGCAGTTGTATCCAAGATGGATGAAACTGTCTTTCCTGTTTAGTAATCATGCACTGATCTCCCTTTTCAAAATCCTAAATTCGCTCGCTACTGCTTATATTGTGCTACGTTTTCTTTTAGCTTAAGATGATGAAGATTCAGATTGCTGTATTTGTCGGAGTTCTTGCTGTAGTCATGGTGACTGCAACGGATAAAGGTAAAATATCGAGCCTACTACAAGGGGCTCGACATAATTCCTCCCATTACACCCTATAAAACAGACTGAATAACTGATCGATTACCAGGGAGACAGACAGCGTGGGAAGGGGTTGTAAACCTACCGCTTTTTGCACCAAATAAAGAACAGTTATCCGGATAAATTTCCACTTGGTTTACTTGAAGAACTCAAATTAAATTTACAAAATTAAAAGAAATCATGGTTCATAATTTTTATTGACTCATTTGTACTCAATGCAAGGTACCCTAGACCAGTCACACCCCCCCCCCCCCCCTTCCTGGCACACAGAGACAGATAGAAGAAGCAACAAACAAATGTACTAAGAAATGAAGCAGAGAAATACCGCTGTTTTCTAGAACTACAGCAATCGCATTTATGTTTTTTTTAATATATATTTTCTTTCAGCTTGTGAAGATAAGTTCTCTTCCAAATATTGCCGAGGCTTTAAGGGAGAAGGCAATTGCGAGCTTTACCGGTTTGACAAGGCCTATCAGAGATGTGCATTGACCTGCGACTTGTGCAACGGACCTCGTAAGCGAATTTATAACTAAAGTCCTTATAACCCAGCATTATGACATTATAGACAGCATTATGTAACAAGCATAATGACATTTTTATATCGCGATATCTTTATCTCTTACGTAAGCATGGGCCGGTTGCCCTGGGATCTAGGTGACCGCGTGGACAGTACACTGCACTTAATCGATTACAGAAACTAATTCTTCCTCCTTCAGCTTTGCACATCAGTGGGAACATACCTGATCTAGTCTTTAGATTTGCATGACGTCCCATCATTAACATTGAAAGCCACAATACCGTGTCTTATATTAAACAATACCATACAAAGTTCGTTTAAACATTAAGGTCCTTACTCTATACATTTTTACAGGTTGCACCTCATTCATAAGTTAGCACGCCATTCATATAAAGCATGCATGAATGTCCGGACAATCTTCAGTATTGTTCAACTTGAGCATTCTTTACATTTATATAGCTATTTGCAAAAAGCTTAGTGAAGGTTGTGTTGCATGTTGCATGTTGAATTACATGTTGCATGTTGCATCTTGTATGTTGCTTACCAAGCTTGAAATGTATTATGTTATTTATATGTAAATAATAATGTCAGCACAGAAGCAAATACCTGGAAAAACCTGCAGACAAAATTTGGCGGGAAAAATCCTATATGGCTTGGTATGCAACATGCAACCATCAACAAAACCTTCACTGACCAACCTTTTTTTTAAATAGCTGTAGTTGACTCATTTGTAATGATATTTCTCAAACAAGGCTTAACTAGCACAAATAAGCCTGTAGTCAAAAATCCCAGGGGTATACATAGTAACGACCTTGTTTTCTATGCAGCTTGTGAAGATAAAGAAAGTGAAGAGTATTGCACATCGAAGAAGTTTCTTTGCAACCGTTTGAGCAGCATGAAGAAACTCTGCAGGAAAACTTGTGGAGCTTGCCAAGGTAACGCTGACAGTATGTTGATGAAAATATAACTTGCTTTTTTTAGTCTGTCTGTCTGTCTGGCTGGCTGGCTGGCTGGCTGGCTCTCTATCTGTCTGGCTGCTTGATGACATGATGGTATTTACTTGTATGTGTTTGATTTTGTTAAATTTTTATTTATTTATTTTATGAATCGAACTAACTAATTGTACAACGGAATCTTTTTTTTTTTTCAGTCGAGTAAACCATGATAACTACTTGAACGATTCGTTTTCATCTTGAGTTATATGCACGATGTGTACCTTGCCCTGTGTTCCTTTTCTGCGTGGGAATCTTTTCACAAACTAGCTATACCGTTTTAATTACAATCAAAAATGATTATTAAACTCGTGATTCGAGCGCTTAATAAAAGTTTTAAGCATCAATGGCGTTGTATTTAGAGTATGATATTAAAATCTTTATAAGGACCGTCTTGGTGTTGCACATTCAACTCCCTTTCTATCCAAGCTAGAAGTACCGGATACGAAATCGAAACATGGTCGGACGCACGACCGAACGTTTGGCCTATAGGGCACGTACGATCGACCACGATACGACCAGGGTTCTCTAACTTACTATTAGATCCCATTCCAGACCCTCGAAACAAAATGGACATACGATCCCCAAATTCAAATTTTGTCGATATATATCGATACCCTGAAATAACTTCTCTGATCAAATTCAGTGCTTGCATGGCTAACTCTCATACCAATTTTTTTATGGCTAATGGACGAGACGCGATCTGACTATACAAGACATGTGTAGGCCAGTGGACAGGCCTAGGGGGTGCACAACACAGTGATATTTATCAAAACAAAACCGCATGCAAATAGCAGTAAGGCCCAATACTTAGAGTGCAGTTTGGTCCAATTTGGACTCGGTTGCCCCTTGGAGTATTACTGAGGACGAAGGGGCGAGGGGAGGGTAAAGGGGGAAGTATAGCAGATCGTGTGGTACGAATGGTATCTTATAATATTTTTTTTTTCTAATACTGATTATTTTTTTTGAATATGCAAAAAAGTTTAGTACGAACTAGTAGCAACAAGACGGATGATTGATTACAGTTTTCAGGCCCACAACAATTAGGACAGATTGTCTTTCAATTGTTGAAAGCTCACGACAAAAAGTTCTCTCTTAGAAGCAGCGAGCAGCAAAGCAATTGTTTCTCTTATCTCTGACCCGTGATGACCAAACTACAGAAATAATTATTTCCATTTTTCCAGCATTTCCTCAGAATATGACGAATTCTAATTGCTGTGCAGGAAACGATTATTTCCTATAATTATTTTCTTAATTAGAATATGATGAATTCACATTGTTGCGCATAAACTATCCTTTCCTATGACTATTTTCTTATTTAGCATGATGATGAATTCACATTGTTACGCATAGAAAGGTCATTTCCTGCAACTACAGAGCAGCTTTTTTATTGCGGATCTAAATTCTCTGCCTCTCACACAGTAAATCCAAGGATTGAAAGCAGAATGGAGAAATGATACCGTAGCAGCCCACAACCACACAATGTTCAGTTCAAATGCACGACATTCATCATTGGCCACTAATAGCATAGCAAATACCACCATACCAGGAAAAAACAGCAAGAAAAACATGGATGATACTATAATAGCTGTAAAGGTCGCCTTTTTGTTTGACATCGACTCGCTTCGATTCGGTTGCGATGAATTGGATTCATTTGCAACTGACATCCCTCGGATTTGTCTGACCTGCCGCCTTGCAACAGCCGCCATTTTGAAATTGCAAAAGAGTATGATCACAAATGGTATTCCAACTGTCAGTATAGAACAGATGAGCCAAAAGACTTCACGAGAGTCAAAATCCGTGTAGAAAAATAGTGTAGCAGAGAAAAGGAATGAGAATACCCAGATAACAATAACAGTGATGAGGCATCGTTGGTTCGTTACGAGCTCAGGGTACCTCAACGGAAAGTTCACGGCGATGTATCGATCAATGCTTACAGCACATAGACTGAACGTCGTAGCTGTCAACGTTTGAACCCATAAAAAGTTTTCAATCTTTGCTAAGATGAAGAAAAAGTTTGTAGGAAGTTGATCATCTTCGTAGTTATATACAAACGGTAGTAGGGAGTAGAGAGGGTTCATTGTGAGTGCAACAAGCAAATCTGCAGATGACAAAGATGCTAAAAAATACATTGAAATCTTCCTTAATGAACGTGTCTTGTAAATAGCCAAGAGGACAAGGGTGTTGCCACCGGATGCCAAAACACCACAGCAACAGTTTAGGCATATTAGAACAACCTGTGAAGATTTTGGCAGTACTCCATTTTGGCAATAAACATCTGTTGTATTTGACGGAGGAAAAGGCGTAGTTTGGTTAGATGGGTATTTCATTTGGATAAGGAGTAGTGTTTTGCTCAGCTGAAGAAGCCTTCAATTGAAAAGAAAAAATGTTTCAAAATCACAGGGAGTATATTTTAGATAAAAGTGAATAAAAAAAATGTTACTGCAATTTGCTTGGTTTTCCCATTTGCTTGGGCTAAAGAAGATGCTATCTTTTTTTCAATTACAAAAGAGAAATGGATGGATGTTGGATAGATGGGTGGGTGGGTGGATGAGCTAGTGGATGAATAAATGGGTAGATGAGTGAATGGAGGGATGGAAGGATGGGTGGGTGGGTGGGTGGGTGGGTGGATGATTGGATGAGTGAATGAATGAAGGCGATTTTGTTTTACCCTTTCAGTTTTTTTGAATTGGACTTCCTGTGAAAAACGTGTTGTTACGTTTGGTAGTTGACCGAGAAACAGTTGGTCGGTGCTTATGGAATTCTTCGTCATCGCTGTCATGCTAGCGCTTCTCATTAACAGCTCGTCATGTCTTTGTCACTGATATAACTCTCTTCGGAATGTTTTTTGGAGCTGCTCGAAAATTTGTAGGATATATTTATTGGCATATAAGCCAAATTAACTATGGTCGGCGTTCAAGGGCAGCTCCACTACGAATACATTATTTATTCTTGATAACCTTTTTTCCCCTTTTCCCAAGTGATTTCTCAAAATATTGCGCTTTCTCAGATTCACCAAGTCACCAGTAGCAACCAACTGCAAGCCAAGAAAGTCGCGGGAGGTTTTGTGAGGGAGATTGGAGAAATTAAGACCTTATTCAATTTTAAAGCTTATAGTACACTCGACAAAATTACTCGATTCTGATTGGTCTAGAGGAGTACAATTAGAGCGTTAATTGGTACTCCGTAGGAGTACAAATTAAGTCGCTATGGAAACACGGCCAAAAGCGGCAAATTTCCCCAGTGAAATTCCCAAAAATTCAGTGTTTTATAGATTAAAATGGAAAAATTTCAGAAAACTGTTCAATACACACATAGGAAGGCCTCAAATTATGATAACTAGACAAATTCAAGACCTAATAAATCATGTTTTGTAGTAGGATGTCTTTTTTTTCTTTCTAGTTCTCGCCAAACAATTTGAGTTGGAGCTTTGAATGTTCTCGTTTTATTACCTGTTGTCCTTTGTGGTTTTCTCGAAAAATAAATTCAACACCACATGTTCAATTGTACAATATAAAGAAAACAGCTAACAATAGTTTTAAAGCAAATTTCTTTCCGTTTAGCGAAAAAACAGTGAGTAAAGGCTCGTTTTTTGTCTTAAAATAGTTAAGATCAAATCTTACCGGCAAACTGTCGGTAAGATTAATTAATCCTAAGTTGTCAATCCAGTCTTGAAATAATAAAATCTTCAGATAATTCACCATTCAAAGAAAATAGCAGCGAAATTCTTCAAGCTACAGGAGGGAATAATATCCAAAGCACATGGACTGATCACTGGCGACTCGTTTACGGCAAGCTGTATTTCAAAACTTTTAACTTGAACGACATATTTGTCCCTTTTGATGTTGTCCAGCTAACTTGTTTTAAAAGAAAGTATTTTTGAAATTGTGTTTTTGTAGTTATTAGCAAATGCTAAGAGGAAAAAAACTTATTTTAGATTTAGAATTTTAAAGCTAATGAGTCATCATCATTACACACGACTTATCGTCCAAAATAAAATTAAGCACTTTTAAAATGAAAAAAAAAAAAAAAAAAACTTTTGGCAGTTTCACATTACCTACCAATTTGCCAGAGCAGGTGTGATATCCAATAAACTCAAAAGACAACTCATTAATATTTGTGCTCAATTATAGAGAATGTGCCAGAAGCGGTTGTTTGTCATCTCAACCCAGTTCAATTTTTAAGAAGTATTTTTGATTGGAATTTTATGTAAAATCCTTTACCTATTGGTTGATAGACTAGATACAGACAGTATAATTATGTAAAAATCTAATTACAATAATGTGAACAATTTTGCAGAAATGCATTATTTTTTCGTGAAATTTCGAAAGGATTTCCTCAGTCCATCGTAGCGAATTTTGGCCTTCTGGATCCATTTACAAATCATATACAAACACATATGACCTTAGGTATGCGCACAAGTTCAACAAGGAGTTACGTTATCTTTCAAAAAAATATCCATATACACCTAATTGCAAGAACGTTGTCATACAAAAATAACAAATAGGAATTCATTAGGAATATTTTTTGATATATTTTGATTCTAGCTCTAATCTAAGTCCCCTAGATTGATGAGAATAACTGCTTAGTAATATACCAACACGATTATCTCAAAAATATCAGCCTATACCTTCAAAACAGTGAAATAATTACGTCTGTTTTGCAAAAATAAATAATTCTTTATTTTTGATTCTCATATGACAACGTTCTTGCAATTAGGTGTATATATCACAATAAACCTTCTACCGAAAAATCCGTACTATTTCAGTATTCCTACAATGTATTTCCTACAATATAACTCTATATATATGTAACTGAAAACACTTATCTATTCATGACGAAATACGTCAAACGTTGATAGAATGAAATGTATCAGTATTCTTTCTACCTTGAGTGCAAGTTGTATTCATTTAACTAGATAATTTATGGAATTATCCCTTTTCTTCCTTCCTTCTTTTATTCCTTCCTTTCGTTCTTTCTCAGTTTTTCTTTCTTTCTTTTTTTTCTTTCTTTCTTTCTTTCTTCCTTCCTTATTTTCTTTCTTTCTTTTCTTTCTTTTTACTTCAAGAAGATCAAAGTCTTAGAATAAATATTTACCAACTTAAAAATTGTACAGAAACTTGATGCCATCGAAACGAGGAAAAAAGCTGCTCTCACAAAGCGTACGTTAACTCAAATCATCCACTGATGCGGGACAAATACAGTGATATTCTAGTTGCGACAATTTAAAACTTTACCTTTTATAGTTCGTGTTTTCTAATCAGTAGAATAAACATCAAAAATGTTGGAGCCAGCTGGCGAATCGTCCTTTCTTCACTGAGTTCTGGTTTTAGACATAGGACTTCAGTGAAGATAAGGCTGCACTAATTGTAAGGAATTTGTTTTTCTAACGATATACATTACACTTTAAATCCATTATGAACAAATTTACATACTATTTGTTATCAGTGTGTTTATATTTCTATCCAACAATATACATCCCACATGGAACGTTCTCAGTAGAAGATTTCATAAACAATTTAGTTATCAAAGACTTCCGAGATCAAAAATGAAAAGAAAATGATTGTAGAGTGAAATAGCGTGCTGGCATCGATCAGTAATCCACACAGAGTCATGCGACGAATAGTTGATTACAAACTCTCCCAGGTCATACCGGAGACTTTGCCAACTACAAAATATTTTGTATATTATGAATGAAAGGACTGAAAGACTCTTAATAAACATGACTAATGGTCCTTCTCCTTATTAAATAAAATTGTTGTTAACTCTTCGTTTACCACACCGCTAGAAATTATTAAGGGATATCGCGTGGACCATCAAGGGATGGCAATACGTCCTGCTGCCTTGGACTGTCAAATAGTGAGGACTTAAATAATTATTGAGTTTCAGCTCAGTATCGACTTTCAGTTAAATTATTAAGCTAGAGTAGTGAAGAGGATATTTTAAGGTTACTGGACTCTTTAATTCTTTTTTTAATTCATTTTTTCCCTTCCTTCCTTCCTTCCTTTCTTTCATTCATTCACTCACTGATTCATTCATCCATTCATTCGTTCGTTCGTTCATTCGTTCGTTCGTTCGTTCGTTCGTTCGTTCGTTCGTTCGTTCGTTCGTTCGTTCGTTCGTTCGTTCGTTCGTTCGTTCGTTCGTTCGTTCGTTCGTTCGTTCGTCCATTCGTTCGTCCATCCATCCATGCATCCATGCATCCATCCATGCATCCATCCATGCATGCATCCATTCATTCATTCATTCATTCTTTCTTTCTTTCTTTTTTTTTTTTTTTTTTTTTGTCATTTTTTTTTATATGTTATTTGTTGTTTAGTTGTTTTTCCTTCCTCATTTCTTTTTTCTCATCTTCCTTTTTTCCTCTCATTCATTCACTGTTTCTTTTTTCTTCTTTTTGTTTTGTTTTTTTGCTTTCTTTCTTTTTTCTTCCTTCCTTCCTTTCTATCATATTAATAAGAAATTTGAACAAGTCGTTCTTCAGTTCCTAAAATAATAACATTACTTTCATTTCCGGTTAATTTGACCTCTTCCTTATGATCAAATCCTAGTTTTCTTTCCAATAATAATGTGATAGCACTGGTCAACATGCAGTCTTTGATATTAAAAGCTGTGGCGGATATTAGATGAAGGTTGCGATTAAAAATGACCAGGTTTTCCGATCCCTATCAATGTCTTCGTTCTCTTTCATTTTCAGATGGAAAAAGTCTTTTATTTTGAGCTGAAATGATAGAATTGGAAGCTTTATAGTTCCGATATCTAGGCTAGAATATTAGAATGTTCTATAAATTCCCAAGCAAAAAATCATGTAGAACACTCAGGAAAAACTGCCGGAAAAAATATCATTTCACTGTCTTTATCATATTTTACTACTCGCTGCTATAATAAAAACAGGGAAGCAGAGTAGTTGATAGGAGTATGGTACTCGCCTTTTACCTATTTGGTCTAGTGTACGAGTGTCCTGGACTCGGTATCACAAGGTTTTCCCTTTGATTCAAGGCCGGGTTTTTCTCCAGGATCTCCTATTTTCCCCCTGTTATCCTCCCTGCAAAACTCGACACACCAAATCCCCGATTTTTGAGTCAGGTGCGCCTGAATAAGATCACTGAGCCCAGAGTTTGTTTTGGGGCTCAAAAAATATTAGAGTTTTTTTTTTTTTGTTTTGTTTTTTTTTTTGTCAAAGAAAAGACATTAATATAAACGAAGTCAAAGATTAAAATTTAAATTAAAAAATAAAACGGTGCTTCAACTATATGTACCATCTGTCTTCAAAACATTCACTTTTCACATCGAAATTTTGCTTCGCAAAAAATAAATAAATAAATTGACAAATATATATTTACTCAGTATTATTACCTTTTTAGCGTTGAATTTTTCGATAGTACAATTGGTAAAAGGTTAGCTTTCAACTGCAAAAACAAGCCCACGAAGCTTACATTCGTATAAGAACTGACTTGACCGGCTCAGACAGCAATGATTAAGGAAACATGAATAATAATGTCAGATTCTTCAAAGTAGAGATCATCGTATCTTACAACTGCTTAATTTACGAAACATTTTCTTGTATAAATGCTCTCCAAAAATATTAGCCAATCAGAATCGAGAAAATTTGCAAAAAAAAGTGTCATCCTTTGTAGCCTGGCGACTCGGGAAACGGTTATTTATTTTCCCACTCAATAATGAATATCATAGTAAATGTATACAAAATAATCTCATGAAAATCTAGATTTATCTTAAATATGAACGTGATCTCGGATAAGATGCGCTAAGCTTTAATAACAGTCCATAGCACATTTTTAAAGTACAAAGCATTGAACTTTGTCAGCAAAATAACGGCTTAAACAGACTGTAACTGAGCCTCTTTTGCCAGGAAAACCTTCCAAGGGAATAAAGCAAAGAGTTGTATTGTAGATTTTAATTCCTAAAGTGTTTTATCTATTTTCAACAGAAAGATGCAACGAATTTGAGAGCGTGGTTTTGGCGATAGTTTTGCTCACTACAAATTCAATTTATCTAAAAATAAATATATACGGCCTATAAACAACAATTGCTTATAGAATATATATATATATATTACACATTTCTAGTGCTATCTTGGCTTGTTAGGAAGTAAAATAATTCTCTTGCGAATTTGAATTGGCTAGCAAGAGACAAGCGAAAACTACAAAGTTTTCAGGTACTTATTTACTTTCTTTTACGGTTAAAAATAAAAATATGCCTCTAGGCATCTTACCAAAGACTTATTTACCCGGCATTGACGCTGGTAACAAAATCAACACACGATAAAATGAGTTTTTCCACAAATCTTACAAAATGTCGAAGTAATTCAATCGATCGTCTCAATCGAGATCACCTGAGGTGAAACCTCAGTTTTGCAGTGACGTCACTATTTCAGCTTGAAAAGATGGCGAAATCAGATTGGTTGAAATATTAAATGATTTTTATTCAAAAACTACCATTGGCACTAAATGCGCAAAAATCTAGTGCTAATGGTGTTCTTAATGATAACTGCACAAAAAAATCAATGTATGTACGTACGTATGTGCGAGAATAAATGATGAATCAACTCTAATACTAGATAAATAAATACATAGGCATAATAAAGTTGAAAGAGAAAGTTTGTGCCCCGGATGGTATTCGATGTACGTAGGTTATGTATATATAACAAATGAGGGGAGAAAAATTAAGAAAAATTGGTGAATGCTCGAATATTTTCAATACAGAATTTGCTTACCGATTTGATTCTAGAAACGTTTAGTCTGTTATCTCGCAACACCTGGGTATAACTGGGGGGAAATGGTGATTTTTTTCGACTAGTAATTTGCGATTTTAATCAAGATTCTTGTGTTTTTATTAGAATTATTTCCATCATCTATTCTTTCCGTTCTGTTGATTGTTTGACTGAGTCCAGTATTTCGGCACTATATTGGTTGACAAACGCTTGTAATAACATAGTCTTAATATTGTGTCAAAACATATCCACTCATTCTTTTGTGCTTGCTTGTCAGTCAGTATGATAATTGTGGCTGTAATCAATCTGGAGGAATTGTCAGGGAAAATGGCACCCATGGGGTTTTGTTTATATTCAATCAAAGCTTCTGGTTTCATTAGTAAAAGTTGATCTCCGTCATGCGCTAAATAACTTTGTTCACATAGCATCAATCTATAGTAAATACAATGGTGAATCTGAAGAAATTACTGTCTGAAGTCAATTGTTTTATTAAGTAAAAATGTGTCGCAGCCATGCACTAAATATATCACATTCAAATACAAAGATTCAGTGATAGAACCAGTAGAACTTTCTTCTTTTTTTTCTCCCTTTCTTTATTTCTCTTTCTCTTTTATTGGTGTTTCTATTTTCATATCTTCATATTTTCATCTCTCTCCTCTCCTCTCCTCTCCTCTCCTCTCCTCTCCTCTCCTCTCCTCTCCTCTCCTCTCCTCTCCTCTCCTCTCCTCTCCTCTCCTCTCCTCTCCTCTCCTCTCCTCTCCTCTCCTCTCCTCTCCTCTCCTCTCCTCTCCTCTCCCTTTCTCTCCTCTCCTCTCATCTCTTCCTCTCTCCCTTTCTCTCCTCTCTTCATCTTTCGTTAAGCCAGTTAGGTGTTTCCTGTCAGCCCAGTAATATTTTGCCGTTGACAATCCGTACATGTCATATAATATCATTAACTCAAAGCTAGCCGGCGCTAAAACAATGAATTCTGAAGTGTCTTCTCTCCTAAAATGGAGACAAGACCGACACAAAAATCCCCTCCTCTAAGATTTACTCAAAAAGAAAAAGATTAAAAAAAATTATATCCTGTTCATCTAATATTATCTTGTGACAATTCTACGTACATCACATTTCAAAAAAAAAATTCGATTATTTTCAGATTTTTCATTAAAATGAAGTTTGTTCAAATTGAATATTTTATTGCTGTCTGGCTACGACAAGCTGAATATCAAGTATAATACATCCAGGTGCTAAAGATTTCACGCGAGCATAGTATTTTTTTTAATATTATAGATATCGTTCATTATTATGTATTTGATTATTAGATATCATTAATACGTTGATAGATTATCTTATGGCAATTTATATATGGGTCAATAATCTCTGTTATACCCTTTTACACATCAATCCCTTGAATATTATTTCTTTTCGTGTAGTTACGTATATACACACCAAAATATTTGGTTAATATCTAAAACTGTAAAAGCAAATTTTTCCCAAATTTGCAAGAGCCTACTATTTTTCTCCTCAAAACAACTGAATCAGAAGATCCTCAGTAGAGTAGACATCGAACTTAACGTAGCCGATCAAAACTAGTGTTGGGGGTCGACAGTGCCGCCCTCATACACGGGTTGCAAAAGACATCGAAAGAAAATTTTGTATATCATAACGCGTTGTGAATGATAGTAGATTTCATACGACCGTGAATCTCACGGCACTGATACGATACGCAACTGACAACATCATTTAAACCAAATACAGAGTATACATGTAATCATGAATTATAGGGTACGGCATGTAGCGTGACAGTTACGGCATGGCACGAAGCATGATAGTCAAGGCACGGCACGGCACGGCACGGTCACGGCCCGGTAGCGTGAGTTTTTCACAGTTATGAGAAATTTGTTTTCAAGAAATGCAGTGGGTTTTACAGTGGGTAAAACATTGAGAGTTCCATCATAAAATCTTCCACTTGGTTGCTCAAGCATACGTTACATTCAAAGCAAGGCTTCAGAGGCATGTATAGGCATTGGTTTTTAAGATTTGATCAGGAAAATAAAACTCAGGAGTTTTGATTTCAGACTTGGACCTCGGACGAGTCTTAAACTTCCTGCCTGCAGGAGCGTCGTGTACATAGGTTGTTGACATTTCTTTAGGAACTTGGACGGAAACTGGGCAGTTCATGTTACGAGCTGTGAGTTTGACGGGGATGACTGCCAAACCCTTCAAAGAAATGAAAAATATTATCAAAAAGGAATATATACGACATACTACGCACCGCACCGCACCTTCGTTTGACTTACCAAATGTTCCTTCAAGTGGTCAATAACGTTACTCCTGTTGATCAACTCCTTCTCAAAAATATCTTTGTCACGCAGTAAGTTGTCACGTTCTAGCTCCAGTGCGTCACGCTCACATTTGATGCGGTCACGATCATGCATCATTTCATTTCTTTCTCGTAAAGCACTGTCTCGTTCCTGTTAGGAGAGACATAACAAAACAACGTTAAAATGCGATACTCCAGTTACGAGTTCTCTGTTGAGCACTCAAGGTTAGCCAGGATTTTGTGTAGAATATTCCTGTGTTCCAGCTAGTGAATGCCCGTGGAATTTCAAAGTGTTTGTATTGTTGAAATTAGGCATTCTTTTTTACTTTACCGTTGGTATTCTGATGCTGAATTGAGGCTAACTTTGAGTAAATGAGTCTGTAATCAAAGAACACAGCGATACAGCACGAATTCGAAAATGGTCTTGGTAATGATCAAGTCCTTACCTGACAAATCTGTTCTACCTGGCTTTCCAATGCTGCGATTCGTTTTGCCGCATCCTGTAAAACGAGTATCAAAAACAGGTTTGTCTGTTAACAGTGTCGATAGCACTATTCAAGCAAGACTTCGTGATTCTGCATCATGGAACCTAAATGCGGACAAGGCAAGTACAGAAAACATGCCACTATGCTGCAATGATGTTTCTGGTATTGTCGTCAGTTTTGATTCGTGGAAAACACTATGTTTTTTTGAATGAAATTGTATACACACTACTGTACACATAACGTATTTTATCCATACATGTCACGTGGGTAGAGTAATACTGGGATATAGGTCTATTATATAACCACTTGACACACCTATCCTACTGTATACACACTATTGTACACATAACGTATTATATCCACACATGATGTCACGTGGGTAGAGTAATACTGGGATATAAGTCTATTATATAACCTTTTGACACACCTATCTTACTGTATACACACTACTGTACACATAACGTATTATATCCACACATGTCACGTGGGTAGAGTAATACTGGGATATAGGTCTATTATATAACCACTTGACACACCTATCCTACTGTATACACACTACTGTACACATAACGTATTATATCCACACATGTCACGTGGGATATAGGTCTATTATATAACCACTTGACACACCTATCCTACTGTATACACACTACTGTACACATAACGTATTATATCCACACATGTCACGTGGGATATAGGTCTATTATATAACCACTTGACACACCTATCCTACTGTATACACACTACTGTACACATAACGTATTATATCCACACATGTCACGTGGGATATAGGTTTATTATATAACCACTTGACACACCTATCCTACCGTATACACACTACTGTACACATAACGTATTATATCCACACATGTCACGTGGGTAGAGTAATACTGGGATATAGGTTTATTATATAACCACTTGACACACCTATCCTACTGTATACAAAACATATTTTATGCACGCATGACTGTTGGTGGATTGTCAAACAAAATGACATTTTTTTTGCGATCCAAGATCTAGCCTCCTACGCAGACGCTCTTAGGGTCGTCACGCAATACTTCGTGACGACGTGACGACGTGACGACGTGACGACGTGACGACGTGACGACGTGACGACCCTAAGAACGTCTGCAAAGAAGGCTATCCAAGATCTAGCAAAATATAAAATACCAAATATACTGAAAAACAATGATCTGGATTTTTGCAAGATGTCAGCGTGAAATTACCGATTACGAATGCCGTTAGATACAAAATTAAAAGATAGCAAAAAGCTGCAAATTCCGAGTACAAATCTTTATAAAAAAATCTTCCACGTAAGAATTCAGTAACGATAACCGACTTTCAGTTAGTCTCCTTCGCAGCCGTCATACTAATAACGTCATACTAATGACGGCTGCGAAGGAGACTAACTTTCAGTCCAATCTTTCAATTTACACGATTCCTAATTTCCCTAAATAAAAAAAATCTCAAAATAAAAATTAATAAGTGAAGACATGATCGACCACCATGTTGGTTTGCAAACCACAATTGTAAAAATTACAATAAACAGATAAAACGAACAAATTATAAATGAAACAAAGAAATGGCTGCTATCAAAGAAATGACGACCATGTTGGAAAGTGCAGAATATCTTTAACTTAAATTATTCCATTTTTCAATAAGTAAGTCATAAACGTAAGTATTGGTATAATAGCTTGCCCATTAGTCTGGCTATAAGATAAACAAATTAACACACTTTCCTGAATATTCTTTTGAAAAAACCTTTCACTCACACCGACGCTTAAGTTAAGGTTTTGATTGGAGGGTTTCATTGCGGGTTCTTGGGGTTTCCTCCCCAAAACCCATCACGCTAGCTGATTCCAGATCAGCCCAGAGGTTGTTTCAGTGCATGTATCGATAAAATTTGAATTTCTTTAAATACCGTCCGCGAAGCTTCATGTTGAACAGCTTGTCAGAGCTTCTCTGATTTTGAATAAGCTATTTATGTCCATGTTTTTTTATCTTCATATTATATTATGTAAGCATTGGCAGGCTAACTATCGATCTAATGTGCCATTAATTAAGAGCAGAGAGACGAAAATGATACCATCGACTGATAGTCAAGGATATTCGCCCACTAGATATCAAAAATCAAATCTAGCGATAAACATCACACTACTTCGCTTTGACTATATACCTGTAAACTACACTGGACTACACAACACAATACATCCCTACGAAGATTAAATATGATTAACACCATCTTTTAAAATAAAACAAATTTAGTGAACAAATCTCCATACAAATAAGAACGGGAATCGTAAAAAAAAAAATACATACGCTTTCGTACAGCAGTATACAGATGAACTTATAGGTAATTGTATATAGCTTTTCGTGTTACGCATCCTTTCTGATTATCCTCTCTCTCTCTCTCTCTCTCTCTCTCTCTCTCTCTCTCTCTCTCTCTCTCTCTCTCTCTCTCTCTCTCTCTCTCTCTCTCTCTCTCTCTCTCTCTCTCTCTCTCTCTCTCTCTCTTTCTCGGCCATTTGAGTGTTTTTAAGAATGCTACTCAGTCGAAAAGAAACTAATTTTCTATTTCCTAACCCTTTTTGTTTTTTTGTTTTTTTTATTAACTGTTGATGAATGCTAATAAAAACAAGTTCAATCACTATTCTAAGCAGACATAGTTTCAAATGTGTCAAGCCATTTGAGTGTTTTTGAGAATGCTACTCACTCGGCAAAAAGAAACTAATTTTCCATACTAAATCAATGCGAATAAATTCTCCTAACCAGACTTTGAAAAGGCATAAGTTTCAGTTTTTCAACCAATAAAAAAAAAAGAAGGAAAGAAAACACTGAGAAAATAAATACACAATTTTTTAACTAAAAATGCTGACAAAACAAAGCTTGTGAGAGAACAGGGAAAATACTCAAGTATAAGGAAAACAATAATATTAGGAAGGAATCAGATTGAAACTGCCAATTGTTTATTTGTATGTTAAATTTTCAGTTAAAATATTATAATATAATTTATTAAATCCAGTGTCTTAATACCTTGAGTTTCTGTCCTTTTTTTCCTTCACAACTCGCCTCTAACAGCACCAAACATCGCTTCATAGTGGCTTCGTCGATACACAAATCGACAGCAGTAGTTTCTTTCCTCTTCGCTGGAACGCTCCTCTTTGATTTGGTAGAATCTTTTGATTTCTCCTTAGAGCTCTCGATGTTGGGTGAGCTTTTTTCGTCATATGATTCAGATTTGGAACGAACTCGTTTTTCACTCGCTGACAAGTGAGTTCCTTTCGCCCGCGGAGTTGAGATAATGAGCCCCTCTGGCGAACAAAGGTGGCCTGACCTCGATAAAAGTATCTCCGTTTCTGAGATACTGCGTTCAGGGAAACAGAACGCACGTTGTTGCTTTTTGGGTTTTGTGTTTGGCTGGCAATGATTTCGATCGAGTACTCGATTGTCTTGCGGTAAAGGATTGCGTTCCAACTTGTATTTACTTCTAGATGTTCGCCTAGAACAATGGTCTTCAGGCTTAGTAACGGCGTGTTTGAGTGGCGAATCTAATCTGGGGTTTATTCCAGACAATCTAACGCTTGATCTGCTCACTGATGAGTCTGTATCGAGAGTACAACCATATCCGCTGCTACCCGTGGCGCTACTAGAACAACTGGAAAAACTACTGTTGCGACTTAAAGAAAGCTCTTCTGAGCTGAAGCTATCTCTTCTAAGAAGCATGTTATCTGGTAAATTCTGTCGCTCACAGCCTTGGTAATAGACCATTGCGTTTTTAACTTCCGACAGCTTCCTTATTCCAGTACTATTCTTCAAATGTTCACACATACTGCTCTATATGTTCTACTGTCCAAAGCTCATGTTGTAATGCACGGACGTACGGCGACAGTAGTGTCAAAATACTATAGGAATTCCGGTTTGACAAAGTCTTTTGTTGTGTTTGACAGAGAGTAAACATTACTTGAAGAAGGAAGTCCGAGTGTGTTTACATTTTTGGTAATGATTTGATACCATTAGTAAATTCGCACCATTCTTGTGAAGTCACCAATGAAAAAATCTCCAAGGAACTCTTCGCCTTTATCCGCAATGCTTTTACAGTTTTCAAAACAGTCTTGCATAGTCTAAATTTCGTTAATATTGAATGACATAAAAGAAGTACAAAAATATTGCTGAAGGTACGTAGTTTAACATATGGTGAAAAAATTATAACCGAAAATGAAAACGTTTATTCTTGGAATTCAATAAATTCAAAAGTTAAAAACATTTGGTTTTTATTTTTTTTTAAATAAAAAAGTGGCAAGTTCCCAACACAATACGAGCGTTATTTCATAATAAACTCAAACCTGAAGTTTGTACAAAGTACACAAAAACATTTTGGTTCGAATAACTTAGTTTTAAAGCAGGGTATTGGTTAAAGGAGAAAAATATTGGAAAAGGCGTAAAGTTGTCGAATACTTTCAAGAGTTTATTATGGCACTGTAAAGTGTTCCTTATCGTGATTTTAATCAATAGTTCTTGTCAACAATATAAAGTGATTTTGAAGATCTAAGACACTTCACGCCACTATTGCTACTTTGTAATCAGTGTATTTCCGAATAATAACTTTCGCATGCTTCGAGGTTTAAGTTTCTTAGCAATTTTAGCAGTTTTCTTGAGCAAAAAATGCCGAAAAATACCAGGGCTTTTGTGTGCTAATCCAAAATTGTGCAAGAGTGCAAAAGAAATCTTGTTTACGTTTCAACCACCGATGAAAAATTCAGACAATTCCATCAAAGCTATTTATCAAACTGTAGCAAATTTATCAAAATTTAGCAGATTTACGGCTGAAAGGTTCCTTGCTAGCAAGATAATTGGGTATTTTTACTCTTCTGTTCTCTGTTTCTAGGCTTTTTTCATTGTTTGATGTAAATACTTTTAGCTTTTAAATATCAAATTAGCTAAACCTTTTAATCTTAAAGTAAACAGTCTTTTAATGCTGCCAAAATCCTTCAAGCAAAGTTCGAAAAGCCTAGGCCCGGAAGTCACGTAGCTGATTCACTTCATCATGACGTCATGATCATAGACGTTGTCAACCAATCAAAATATTGCAACAACTATTGAAGTAGCTTCTCTTCCACAAATAACTTTCGCTTTATCGTTTCGGGATCTCTCTTTTGTGTATATCGGAGTCTATAAGCTAGAATTGAAAACACCGATCGAATATTATATCCTCAGGACGATGTACGTACTGCAGTTAATGAAATGTCATACGTTCTAACGTAATCAGCAATGTGTTGTCGTATTCGAAACGTCATCGGCTTTTAACGCGAAATTCGGCGTAGAATATCATTTTTCCTGGCATATATCGCAGAAAGAAATATAAGTGTCTTAGCTTCGGCCAGACGATAAAAAGTAACCAATAATATTGTTATTTATGGCTATTTTCAAACGCTAGTTGAACTTTTGTATGTTGCCATCGTATGCCGGTACGTAAAATTAATTTTTTTTTCTTGAAAAACATAAAGGTCAATCTCGAGTCTAGGCTCCTTCGCAGACGTTCTAAGGGTCGTCACGCAACGTAGACCCCGTCTTTGCATTCACTACGAGAATGACTCGGATATTATGGGGTCGAGAGGACACGCATGAAAAACGTCTGCGCATGCTCTAAGTCCGCATGAAAATTAGTCAAAAGCGTCTTCGTGCTATTGTAGAAATATGCAAATTTGACTTTCACACTTGACTGAAGAATAGTCTTTACAAATGCCAAAACTTAAAGTCAGTTCTTGAAACTTAAGGCTAATTCTTTCATGTTGTCTTTGTTAATACAGTATCTTGGTCTCATAAAAAGTATACCCACGAAGGAGAAAACAAACATTTATTTTCTCACTAAGACTCTTGGAAAGCGTGCTGAAAGGCACGCATGCGCAAACGTTTTTCTCTAGTGTCGGTCGAGAGTGGTTTTATTGTACCGCGCACGCGCAGGTGTTTTTCGCCCAATTACTTTGGCTGTGTAACCGCTATATGCATTTTACGTCCAGAATTTTATTATATAAATATTTTGCACTCTGTATTTGAAATATATAAAATATCTACATGAGACTATCGAAAATTATTGGGATAAGGACAGAAATCAAAGAAAACCCTAGTGACTTAGCATTAGGTAACTATAAAAAAGATTTTGGAAACATTTTGGGGTATTTTGGACCAAAATAATGAAAAATATTGAGGTTATGGTATCTGGATATGTTTAGGACCCCTATACACGCTACCTCAAATTTCGCACGGCTTTACTATACATTTTCTGAAAGCTAAATAAATGTAGTTTTGAATATCTATTTAAGATTGTCTATTTTGGAACATAAAAAAAGTTATTGGGTTCAAAGTGACATTCTACCTCACTTCATTTGACAACTTCCCGCAGGATCAGAATTTCCGCTATGTCGATCAAAAGTACATTAGCATGCTCTGTGGATAATGAGCTTCAAAACGGTGTCTCAGATTTTTGACTGTGATCTTTTTTTAGATCGGGCGCAATGACGCGTTAAATCCGGATGTTTGAATTTTCGGGGGTCATAATTGCAAAATAGACAATATCAAATTGATTTTTGAAAACTACGTTTATTTAGCTTTCAGAAAATGTATACTTTTATATAATAATATTGAAAAGGCAGCGCGAAATGTGGCTCGTGCGTAAAGTAATCTCGAAGGCCTCGAACATATCACGATACTTTAAAGCAACACAGAAGCCCACATTAAAATCTGAGATGCAGTCTAATTTACAGTCTTAGTTTTTAGCTATTTTTCCTTTATAAATACAGTGATAAGCATCCATTTAACATTGGATTTTTGGCATAATATGTTGAAATTTGGGCACGCAAGCAAGGTATATGATTTAGGTCCATAATTTAGGGACGGAAATTTCCCCCATCACAGACATCATGCTAGGTGAGCACTTAGCTGATGTATATTATATATTTACAGTATTTTGAAATTATAATTGGCCTATTGCATTATATTGTGATTTTCTGCGACTACCAAGATCCTAGCCTCCTACGCACACGCCCTTAGGGGCGTCACGCAACGCTTCTGTGACGACGTGACAACCCTAAGAACGTCTGCGAAGGAGGCTACAAAGATCCTTTGCACATCATCTTTTCAAATAAATATCGCTAATTACCATGAGACAATAAAATTTGAAAATGAAAGAAATTTGACGAAGAATTTTAGTTTTGAAAGAAAATACGCCATCATGGAAACGGCGTATATAAATTGTTTTTTGGCATCCTAATGGTTTTTGCTCTGTTTTATGTGATTGGTTGTAAATAATTACGGGCGTCAACTACCAACTTCTATCTGCTGTACAGAGGATCCATCTATGGTGCTTGTTTTACGTGCTGTTCCTGATACACTACCTTGGGCACTGGATACCACACTGGCTGTGTCTACCTCTCGTCGATCCTACAACACAGAGAAAGAATAATACTTTATCATCAATAAAATATTCACCATCTTTAGAAATGATAAAAATCATCATAACCATCATCATCACCATCTAGAGACTTTACACCTTCACGAGATGACAGCCACGACAGGAGGCACAACAGTAGAGTTTTCCCCCTTTTCTGCGTCCTGCCATCACGTGAGGGTCCAAAGCCTCTTTAGCAATGCAATAACTGCAAACCTAAAAATGTATTATTCGTTTGCAAGTTACGTCATGGTCGCCATGTTGGTGGCGTTTAACAAGACCTCTCACTAGCTTCCTTTGTTGATAATACCCCCAACATGCGCTACTCCTTTGTCTCTCTTAGGAATGATTGCAAAGTATCAATATCTAGCCTTCTTTTTTTTCCACTTTATCACACACAAAAGACAAAACCAAAAATATAATGCACTTCGTACTTTTCAAACGAAATAGAAAAAATATTGAACATGAACATCATTGCAGTAAATGTACAGACAAAATCAACAGCCTGCAAGGGTGGATTACAAAGAAGAGACTGGAATGCCCATCGTCCTGTGGCCTGCTCAGCGGGGCCGAAAAAGGGTGGGGGGTTGTGTCTGTGTGTGTGTATGAGGGGTGAACGAAGCCCAGTCCCCATTCCATCTTCCTGTAATCTTCTTACCTTCCATCTCATGCCGTCAGAGAAAGTGAACGTAGCCTCGCTTTTTGACTGACCAGTGGTCGGATTAACAGGGGGGAGGACTAGTGTTTCTGTTACTGCTTGATATTTGAGGTATTCATTGTACCGTCTCTGGATGTTCTTCTCTTGTTTGGTTGCTGTAAGAAAATCCTTATGTTAATCTTATTCCATGCAAAAGGCCAAAGAAAAAAAAGAAATAGCACTCAAGGGAAAGGTCTGAATTCAGCAAACATTACGCCCAAAGTGAAAGCCAGCTGAGCGAGCGACTAATCGCGCAAAGCATTGTTGATCAACTGCAGCTCTTCACTTAATGTTTCGAAAATCGTTTCTCGAGTGCTTTTTAGATAAATCACAGATGAAATATCACTCTGATTAAGAGCTTTGGACTTCCTTAGACTTAAAATGTATTGGATTCAATTGTACGTCAATAATGAGTTTTCAGGTAGAAAAAAGTGCTTGACCACCGGGCCAGCCATGAAAAATCACAACGGACTGTGATTGGTTAGAAAATTTAATGCCCCTCAGCTGGAGAAATATACTCAAGGAAATGACTTGTGGTCTCAAATGGGCAAACTGAAAGAAAAATGGGCAGAATGAGAAAAAAAAGAAAAAAAACAAAACAAAAAAAAAACCATTACGCCCAAGCTTAATGGGTCTATTTGAGGCAAGCAATTTGTATTTTTCTATTGACCTCACAATTAAGATAAGTGTTTTTAAACACTAAAATAGCAGTACTTACGAGGTAGTTTGACCGTGTTTTCATCTTCTGGTGGTTTATATGTTTTACAGAAACCAGCCCAGTAAGGCAGCACCTCCTTGAACACGATACTTTGTGCTTCGTCGAATATTCCTGGGTCTTTTTGGTCACGCGATACTTTCTTAGATGATGAAAAAATCATCTGTGCTTTGTGGATAATCTTGGAAGCTAACTCTGCTCCGATATCGATCTAGGCACAAATAAATAATCAAATCAATGAGACGCTGTGCATGGACAAGAACGTAAACATAACGGATAACGTTCAACGACAGTCCTACCTGTAGCCAGGGAGGCGAAGCTGAGTCGAGAAAACATTCGATAATTGTTTCTACTTTTTTGTTTAGCGACGCCTGAATAGAACACAAGACAAAACAAAGTTTTTAGTGAAGTGAGCAGTCAAAACAGCATCAACAAACAGCAGGATACAAGCACTTTATTCACGAAACAGTACTTTATATTAACTATGGCTGCGCCCTCAGCTTTCTGCAATATACCAATGAATGATGTATGCCTCAGTAATAGACCATTTTCGTAATGCACGAGCGCTTTCGAAAATATCGCAGGCGCAGACATGATCTCGAGGTATTTTCGGGTGGTGCCAATAGCGCGCGTCATCTTGCCCGAAAATGCCTCTCTTTCATGTCTGCGCCTGCGATATTTTCGAAAGCGCTCGTGCATCTCGAAAATGGTCTATTATCTAACAAATAGCACTGACGCAACAATAGACAGTACATGTACTGTTTCATACTATTTAGTGCAAAATAAATATAGTTCTGTTTCATGGATAAAGTATATGAACACTGTAAAGACATTGAACTTACATCGTCTAGATAATTAAAAAGATCCTGAAAGTAAAAATGAGAAAACACTAAGTAAGAATAACAAGTTTCAAATTTTCTATTTTCAGTCAACGAACTAAGGAATGAATAAATGAATGGATGGATGGGTAATAAATATAATAATAATAATAATAATAATAATAATAATAATAATAATATTTGAGATGTGGTCGTGTGGTGGGATGGATGGATGGATGGATGGATGAATGGATGGATGAATGAACGAACGGAAACTAATTGAATATTCACCTTGAGTTTCTGCACCTCCAGATAAAACATTAAATCATTCTCTAGTTTCGGGATAGTGTCGGGGTCACCGTGGTTTTGTAGATATCTTCTGAATAGCTCCAATTTGACTGGCAGTCGTCCTTGGGTTGATTGTAACATTCTTTTGAAGTCTTCTCGATCTTCTTTGGTTGGTTGTACACGTCCTGTATTCTACAGAATAAAAATAAGAGGGGGAATAATCAGCTATCTAAACCCTCTACGAGGATCTATTAATGATTTCCTTTTTGAAGAGTAAAGAAATCATTGAATCGATCCGGAAAAAAGCCTTCGAATCAGGGGGGAAAAGATATACAGGAACGTATGTAGGGGGGTGTCCAAGGGTGTCCGTGCCCCATGTAAGAAAAGGAGTGATAAACAATAAAACAATGTGGCTGTAGTGATAAAAAAATGGGATTCAGTTGATCCCCTGAATAGTTTTTTTTTATATTCTTTATTCATTTTTTTTTTTTTTTTTTTTTTTTTTTTGGTTCGGCCTTTCGGAAGGGACAAAATTATTTTTGGCTTTTTCGGATTTATGCACCCCCTTGGAAAATCCTGGATTCTAATGTAGAAGGGCAGAACAAAATGAGAAAGAAATTCCATTTGATCAGCTTTCATAATTATGGAATCAGGACAAATACCTAATTATATATAATTCAAGACGTCTGACCCGGGGTTTTGGCTCCCCCATCAATTAATTTCCAACGGTCTGCTGAGTTAACAGAGGTCTTAGCCAGATTCGACTTGGGCTGTATTGCTCACGTAATTATGAAAATACATGGGTGTAATGTTCACGTTTGAGGGAGTGCTCATATCTTCATTTAATTCACAATTTACGGTGACCTCTTTTCTAGTTTTCGTAGTAGGCCATGGTAGAATGAAGATCTACTATCGATAGTGGATCTTCAGTCTACCATGGCATTTTTACTTACTAAACTCAGTAACCTCGCTTAAATTCGACCTTGATCGAGTGTCATCAATAAGATGAAGAAACGTAAGTATAATCAAGCAGTAAAAAATTCTCTTACCTTGGATTTTCTCTGTGCCTTTCGTTTATAGAACTGTAAAAAGCTTTGTGACAGCTCTATCCCGTCTGTCTTACTGGCCTGACCGGGTGTATTTGGGGTAGATGTACCGTCAGCTCGTTTAGATGACGCCTCTTGGCTTTGCTGCAAGAAAACAACACAGAATACAAGATTTAGCTTTCTAGCCATTTCAGTCAAGGATATCGTTACGGCTGTTACGTTGTGCACGTGGTATATAGTTTTGATTTCCGTGGAAGCTGATCGATTTATTTTAACCAATGAGAGGAAGCCTTGTATCTACCAATAAAGGTGCGTGGTGATCGTCTTCTTGTGACGTCAGAGGGTAAGTCTGCCACGAAGAAACCACGGAGGTCAAAACTACATACGTTTACTGACCTCTGATTCTAAGCGCATTTACTAAAACGATGCCAAAACGATTCTTACTACCTCCCTGGGCTATGTTATCCCACATGTATAAGCAAGGTTTGTTGATATATCAATAGATCTAGAGATTAAAATTAATCTATATGAATTACCCTGAAGAAGGTTTTATAGTAGGACTCCACATCAGCTTTGACGGCTTGTTGAGCCTCGGTTAGGACTGGTGACGAGGGACGATCGTTCTCTATCTTCTCGATTAGAAGCGAGGGAAGGCTCACTGACCTAGATGGAAGGCGGGTAAACAACACATCAAATATCATAATGAAATAAAAAATTCTTATAGCTTATATTCAATTGTTCTTGTTGCTAATGTAAAGTGGAAAATCTAAAAGCGCAGCTTAGACAAATGGATTGATTAAAGAAGACAAATGGACAGACAGACAGACAAACAGACAGACAGACAGACAGACAGACAGACAGACAGAAGCGTAGACAGTAAAAGAAAGTGCGCGAAAGGCATTACGAATCAAAAACAAATATTTGGGGATCTTCATAAATCGTGTTTTTACATACCTTCTGGATGATGGATCAATAAACGTCCTGAAAAGTGAAAAAACACATGGCAAATGAGTGTGAATAGACCAGGTTATCAGTAAGAGCAAACTGTTTCTATCCACAAACCCCACTCTCCTTTCTTCTATTAAATCCACTTTTAGGGGTAGCAACAGCGGCAGCAATGACAACAATAGTAACAACCAACGATAACAACAGCAAAAACAATAGCACCAAGAACAGCAGCAACTAGTAACAACGGCAGCAACAACAACAGCAGCAACAACAACAGCAGCAACAACAACAGCAACAACAACAACAGCAGCAACAACAACAGCAGCAACAACGACAACAGCAACAGCGACAACAGCAACAGCGACAATAGCAGCAACTACAACAACAACAGCAGCAACAACGACAACAGCAACAGCGACAATAGCAGCAACTACAACAACAACAACTGCAGCAACAACAACAACTGCATTAGCAGCAACAACAACAGCAGCAGCTACAACAGCAGCAGCAACAACAACAACAACAACAGCAGCAGCAAATACGACAACAAGGAGTTGGTTGAAATGAAATCTCACCTTACGAACATTAATTTAATGTACTTACTTGTAAATGTTTGTTGCCTGTTGAGATTTTTGGCTCTTCTTGGACGGTAAGATACCAGAATACTGTTCGATTTCTAAATACATTACAAGTTGATTAAATGCTTGACGTCCTTCCATGTTTTGTACGTACTGTTTGAAGGAAGCCATCGTCCTGTGAGGAGGGGGATAAAATTAAAATGAATTAAGATATCATCACTAGACAAATGATGGAAACAAAAACAAAATTTAATTTGTATGTAGAGATAGAAGGGAGATCGAAATCAAGCGGAAAAAAAGAAAGAACGAGCAAAGGAAAGAAAAAAACAAGGAAAGGGAATGGAATAGAAAGGAAGGAACAAACAAATAAAAAGAAAAGCGAAAAAAAGATGAAAGAATGATTGAGGAATGAATGAAGGAAGGAAGCAAGGTGGGAAGGAAGGAAGGAAGAAAGAAAGCAATGAAGGGATTAACAAAAAAACAAACAAAAAGAAAAGCGCAAGAAAACAAGTTAGAAACCCTACCCTTTATTTTCCACGACGTCAACAAAATCCGGAGTAACAGGTTTAGCAGGTTTATCTTGTTTGGATTCCGAGGAATCAGAGTCGTCGTCTTCTTCAGAATCACTAACAACTTTCTTTTTTTTCCGAAAAGTTACATTCCTGTTAGTCTTAGCTTTCTTTTTCGCCTTGGACGCCTTGTTTTTCTTGCCACGATGAGAAGGTTGTGGAAGCGGTTGTGAACGTTTTGGGGACGAGGAGAAGGATCTGTCAGCATCGATTTCTTCTGCAACAGCGAGTGACGTGTATAACCGACGACCACGCTGCGATGGAGATGAACCTGGATGTCTAGACGGATAAAAATAGTTGATGTGCAATCAATCCTAAGAGGCTGTCAATTTAGTAGAAATTATCATTTTTTTTTCTTTCTTTCTCCGTCTATTACTTCATTCCTCTATTCGTCCCTCCTTCCTTCCTTCCTTCCTTCCTTCCTTCCTTCCTTCCTTCCTTCCTTCCTTCCTTCCTTCCTTCCTTCCTTCCTTTGTTTCTTTCTTTCCTTCCTTTATTCCTCTCTTCTTTCCATCCATCCTTACTTCCAGTTATGTATATATGCATATTTTACCTTTTCACCCATCGTCCTGTGGTTGGTGAATAATAATCTTCTGTCTGTTTTTTTTCTTGCTGTGAAAATGATGGCGAACCTGTTCGTTCCGATGACCTTCGAGGCGGCCTACAAAACAAGAAATCACATCACATCGATGGCTTAAAACACTCAACCCATGAAAACGTGTTGCGCGTTCATTTGCAACTGAGTAGACTGATTCACGTTGCGAACAACAGTGGCACCATCTGACTGGCCTTTTTAAACCAAATACAAATGAAGAAAGTCTAATCATTATTCCTGCTTTCTGATTGGCTATATTATCTAGGGTGTGAGATGAATAAAACCAACACTTACTTGCGATACCGCTGTTGATCAAAATCTTTAAAATCTTCCCACGGATGTCTTAACACTTCTATTGCGTGTTTCTAATCAAACAAACTTAGATCAGTTGATATATAATACATACAATCTATATACAATGGTATCAATCAGCTGAATGAATCTCATCAATCTGATTACCGGCCTCCAGTGAAGGGCAAACGCTGTCCGTCATGTGCTATCAAACAGATAGTATATTTTATTATATACATACCGAGATTTACTAAGTAAAACCCTGTGTAATAAATAGAGATTACTACATGGAAAGTGCGCTCGAAGACTCGCTTGTTCGTTTTATGATACTTCACAACTCGTGAATAAAAACCGTACGCGCGCGAACTTTCTATGAAGTAATCTCTATCTATCGCTTGGTGTCAATCAGCTGAATGAATCTTATGAATATGATTACCGGCCTTCAGTTAAGGGCAAATACTGTCTTACCGTCCCTTCGCTATCAACGAGCAGGGAGAATATCTATTGCTTTGGTCTCAATCAGCTGAATGAATCTTATGAATCTCATTAACAGCATAGAAGGTAAGCACTGCCCGTCATGTGCTATCAAACAGATAGTATATTCTATTGTATGGTCTCAATCAGCTGAATGAATCTCATGAATCTCATTAACAGCATAGAAGGCAAGCACTGCCCGTCATGTGCTATCAACCCATTTTTTCGTATATATCAATCAGCTGAATGAATGTCATTATCAGCTTTCAGTAAAAGGCAAACTCGCTCCCTCATCCACGTACATTTCTTTCAAAAGCTTGCCATTAAGCTGGTAAACACTCCACACGAAATGCATACTTACATACTTATATATGGAAGGAAACGGGAGATTTTCTCACCTCAGTTGAAGAAAATAAGTTCAGTGGAAGTTCGTCTGAAGATTGAAGAATGCTCTCGATTCGTTTTCTTTCTATTTCACCAATATTCATGTCCGTCCCTATTGGAAAAGATTTAAATACCATACATCGTTATATCTATCTATCTATATATATCGTTATATCTATCCTTAAAAAACTCATGAATATTTAATGAGGAAAACACAATAGAAATCATTGTCCGTGGAGGAGGTTTTATATCTGATAAAACATCCTCTTCATTTGCATAAACTTTAACTCGGATTTTCTCTGGTAAACTTGGTTCATTCGTCAAAAATTCAGTAGAAAATGCGAAGATACACCTCAAAGTTTTTTAAGCTGTTCAATAAACTCGCAGATCGTGTTTTATCGGGCTTAAAAGCACTCGGCTTCGCCTCGTGTTGTAAATCCCGATAAAACACTCCTGCTCGTTTATTAAACAGTACTTAAAAGAAGGTGGTTCTTTTGTCCCCCAGGCTGGGAATTAGTACAAGGAGTCTATATCAACTTCATACCGTACTTGGTACGTACATACTAACTGGCACCATTTTTTTACAAAGTTAAAGTGAAACAATGCAATCGAACATAACTCAAACCAGTCAGAGTCAAACAACGATGCCATCTGATTACATATTTGAGAGAAAAATAGATGTTAACTAGCAACAACCTGAGTAAATATCGTACCGATTCTACTCTCTTCTTAAATTTACATAATATATAGAATGAGTGTGTGTGTGTGGGGGGGGGGGGGGGGGGGGGGGGAGGGGGGCACGCGTTGTAACTGATACAAACCTAGAGCCAAATAGTTGTTGAAGATGGTCCAACCAGTACACCGGCTGAGATACCTGTCCCTGGATCGTTTTTCTCCAGCGTAGAATTCTTTGACATCGAGCCAAAAACTCAGGCTGGATAGTAAAGACTTTTCTTTCCTCCTGAATTGTAGAATAGAAATATAATTTGAGGTTCTTTCAGAAGAAAAAAGCGAGGAAAGATATGTAAGATAAAAAGAAGAAGAAAAGAAAGAAAGAAAGAAAGAAAGAAAGAAAGAAAGAAAGAAAGAAAAGCAAAAAAGAAAAACTGATACTTACGATTGAAGATATCGTTTGAATGGATACCCAGCATCCTTTTCGGCCTTGAGAGCAGATACAAACGGGTCAACAACATCTCTGTATCAGACGGTAAGAAAACAATCACATGATAAATTCATATGACAAATGAAAATAGCTTGTTATAGAGAGATCCATATTTAGTAGGGTTTTTCGATTCTAACCATCAACCTCAAAGATGAGAGGGAAGTGAACTAGCGCTACACCACCCTTGATTCCCTTACAAGTCCGGATCTAGGCGTGGTAAGGAGGTGACAAACCGTTTTGCACAAATAAAAAATGTTTTTATATCTGATGAAAATTGATCCAGCTAAAATTTCACTCGGTTTACTTGAACCCCTCAAAATTAGATCCCGTCAATTTCAGACTCCATTTTTTCACATTTCCCCCGCATGTTATAGATTTCCTATGGAACTGGCCATGGCGCGAGGTACTCTGTAATAGCCATCCCCCTTTTAAAAATCCTGGATCCGTCCCTGGAATATAATTCAAAAAACTTCACACGCGAACTTCAAACCCAAATTTGATTACTAACCCTTCTCGGATTGTAGCTAGCCTCTGACTGACTGACTTCTTTCTCTTGTCTTTTATCAAGATATCGCGGTCCCATTTACGAGAGCGAATCATCTCTCGACACCAGTCTCCTAACGGTGGAATAGAATGAACCAATGAAAGCGATGGGAAGAAGCTTAGACTTGAGTTAGGGCGATATTGGTCACGTGGGTTGACTTGAGCGAAATAGTTTTCTCTGAAAAAAAGAAACCAAAAGAAAATACATAAAAATTGGTATCTTACAAAATGATTGATTGAAAACTGGGTTTTTTAATGCTCAATATGAGATATTCCGCCATAAACACTTTGGATAAAGAAAAAATAATTAGAATGTCTTTATTTTGACAGTGACACTTGATAGAACCTCTATAAAGCGACCATTCTCCATTTAGCATCCAGTTGTCAAAGTCCCAAAGAGGGTTTTTGTAGTATCTTATACCTCTATTTAACGGTTAGTTAACAATTCCCCATGTAGGTGGCCGCTTGTAGACCCCTTTCACGTGACGTCAAAGTACCTCAATTTGGAGGACAAAACAATGCAATTTCAATCTCCTGAATCTGAATTGGAAACCTATTGTTTTGTCCTCCAAATTGAGCTGCATTCTGAAGTGCTGCAAGGAGTCTAATGCATATGGTAAGCAAAAATGACTGAATTGTTAGCCCCCGATGTTATAGTGTTTTGTTTCTTATTATTTTGCGCATTTGATCATTGAGTCATGTTAAAATGCGCGTTATGAGCATTAAACATTATTATTATTATTCTGTTTAACGTACATCTTTAAATGAGACGGGCGCGCTGTCATGCGAGCTGTAATGACATAACAATCAACTCACCTGTACTCTTCATTCCTTTCCAAATGAACAAGAAACCTCGGCACCCAATAGGATCGCATCCTACGTAGCATGTCGTACTGGGTTCGCGTAAAGAGGTCTTGGGTCACACCCCCGTGAAAAAGAGCTTTGTCAATTTGCTCCTAAAATAAAGATTGTGTTCGTAAATCATTTGGAAACTCTTCCAGAAGCATGGTTCAAATAGAACATTAAAATGGAAAAGAATTCATAGAAGAATGAAATAAAAAATATTGTACATCGTAGAATAGAAGTAAAGAAATTACACTTATTCGTTTGTCTCACGACTGAGGGTACGGTCACTGGCATTTGTAGAGGATCACGACGTTTCGACTGCAAGCTGCTAGTCTTCAACAGGCGATGGTGTAGACTCGTTGGTGCGTCTCTTGTATAACGTGGCCGCAGCGCAGATGATCCGACGAGCGGCATATAAGAGACGCACCATCCAGTCTACACCATCGCCTGATGAAGACTCGCACCCTGCAGTCGAAACTTTCCGGTCCTCTACAATGACCCTCAATCGTGAGTCAAACGAATAAGCATCATTTCTTTAATTTATTGGGGCATTTTACTTACCTTGGCATCGGCTGTCAGGTAATTCTTATACTTGTCTAAAATGTCCCTGGAAGTCAAAAAAGAAATATTTTATTTTGTGTCGTAATACGACTGGGAGTCGTTGCATTACGAGTCTCCTCCCTAGCCATGACAAAAGGCTAATGTATACTACAAACTACACACTATCATAACACTTAATATTCTAAAGACATGAATAACTTCCAACTGTGCACAAGAAAGAACAAATTGCTGAACTCATGTATTTATTTTTCTTTAAGATTGTTAAATATTCACTTGGAGCATGATGTGAAGTGCGACTACAACAACCCTACTCAAATTCCATCGCGATCCACAGGTATCCCATAATTGAGTAGTAGAGATTGTAAGGCATCAGATCACGATGTTCTCTTGGGACTCACACTTAGTAGGACAGCCAGTTGGACCGTCCATGTTTAAAAACCTTATTTCCATAACCAATGAAAAGGATAATTTTTAAAAAACTGCTGTCAATACGGGGGTAAGGTGAGTGGAAAGGATGAACCATCAACAATGATAATTAATAATACAGCATCAATGCTTGATTACAACACAATACGACATCAACATACCTAAATAGTTTGGTTCTAAGTTCTCGTAAGCTTTCTTCTGGTTCAGATTGTAAACTATCTTTGTATCGTTCCACATCAAGCCAAAAATTGTACAAAGGGATTCCTAAAGTGTCTTCTAGAAAGGCGCGAAAAAGGGTCATTCCCTGAAGCTGAAAGAGAGAAAACAAATTAGTAAAATATGTTTTTACATTCTTAAAACTATTTGATGAAGCATAATTAGGCTAGTGGTTAGTGCGCCAGTGGTACACAAGTACATGTACATTTTAACGTCTCTATAATCTTTGTAGCTTCAGCTTTACAGTGGCTAAGTAGGACGCGCAGAATCATCATTGCGGCGAAATAGGTTTTGGTGCACGTCAATCAAGGTGTTTCCATGAAATCCCATAGTCATGTACCCTTTATATTATAAATTCGTCCAGGTGATCTAGAATCTAGGCGCGCAATGCATTGTTTTTGTCACAGCGAAAATTTCCAGATATTTTCTATTATCTCTTGTCAAAATGAAATATTTTTCACCAACAACGACGAAAAATTTGCCAAATCTTTGCACGGATGAGTTTTATTGTCTTTATTTTTGAGCAAAAACTGTTATAAATTGAGCCGAAAACCTGGAACTAGGAAACATTGAGCTACGAACAAAATATTCGCTAATTGGCTGATTCCTTCGGCCTGAGAGAAGCGAGATCACCTGGGTATTTCTGGACAAAAAAAACTTTGACTAACGTCCACCAAAACCTATAATGTGTGTACTATACTGAGGACGATTCTGTGCGTACTATTAAGAAGCATACTTAAAAGGAGCGCGCCTGATGCTGCACATGATTTACCGATCCTAATATCTGTTCTTTTAACTCCTGTAAAGTTGTCTTGTGTTTTGATGCAATACTTTTAACATCTGCTTCAGCCTGGCCGTTGTCAGCTTCACCAAACTCCATAACAGCACGAAGCTCGTCATCCTCGGCCTCCTCCTGATCTGACTCTAGATCCGATCCAACTCCATTCTCTGAATACAAATACGTTGATTAACTCAGGATTTGACAAATGCATTTTTTTGCTGCAGAGGACGGGGAGAGAGGGGTGGTGGGGGAGGGGGGGGTACGGTGAAAAAATGGCTAATACTCGCAAATTTTTACAGGTAACTTCAGCGTTTTACGGAAATAATATGCACGTGTAGCTTCACCTGACCCCACTGTACACGTATTTGGGCTTTGATGGCGGTTTTCACGTCGCATGACTTCTTACCCTCGCTTAACTCTGAACCCTAACACAAGTTGTCTGAGAAACGAAACATTTTAATTTCAAAAAGGGTTAGCATTAATGTCAGGTGCAGTATACATTACCTCCCTTCTGCTCATCATCTGAAGTCGCTTTTAATGTATTTTGCAGTTCGGCGTTTTGCTTTTGTTCGCCGCTTGTCTCCTGGTTGTCTTGGGCACCAACATCTTCAATTTGAACGCTTTTCACTGAAAATAATGTTGTTTTTTTCATTTTCGTAGCTCGATTTCTGTGCAGTGCGTACGCTTGGTTACAAACAAGTCTTGATACATTCATTGGTATATTGACACGAGACTAGAACATGCGCAAGGACTGATGGGAAGAATAGGGTGTCGCAATGAAAAGTGCAGATATCAGATCTGTATCCCTCAATTACCCGCTAAAAGCATGATGACAGACAACGATAAAATATTGATAGCCACAGATATTAGACCCACTGCAGCACGTAGGAATGCAGCTCAATTTGGAAAGGACAAACCAATTTACTGGACAGGTTTCTTGTTCTTGATTTTGAGGGACAGTTTGCACAATTACAATAGCTTGTTATCCTTCGCTGCACATGAAAACTATTGTGTTTATGCAAAGTGCCCCTCATGCAAGTATGATGCAAATGACGCAAATCAAAATGCTTTATGGGTCGTAAGAAAGCAGCCTATAGGATCCAGTTACCAGGAGACTACATGAAATTCTTTTGTTTTTTTCCTCCAAATTGAGCTCCTTTGACGTCACATATAAGAGGTCTATATCATAAAGGTTCCATGCATGTTCCAAAGGTTTGTGCAAAAAAAAAAAAAAAAAAGCGAGAATCAAAGCTTTTAGTTCCTAGGGCAAAATCGCCACTCTGTCACAATAAACATTACATGTATTGCACATACTTTGTTTCAGTTCCGCCTCAATATGCATCTGTTCCACCATTTGCCTGGTATCACCAAAACTCTCCTCCGTATTCTCATTCACAGCCAAACGTAACATTCCAGGCAAGCTTGTAGCGCTACCCAGAGGACGGCGACCGAAATGCCTGATGGGAACACCTGGCCAAGATCTGTTGGATGTATTACTAGATGGTCGAATGTTGTGAGGTGTGTAGATTGTTGAACTTGTTGCTCGACTGTAACCTCGTAAACCTCGGCTGCTTTCAGGAGCAGTTGATCGAGAATCACGAAGCTTACGGATTAGGAGACGACATAGTTTGAATTCAAGGAAGAGACGAGTTCTGAGGACAAAATAGAAGAAATTGCTAAAAAAAGGATTTGAGCGGTTCTATAAAACTTTTGATCTAACCAGAAGAGTATGAAGTAAGAGAGCACATCTCCCATACATAGGTCTATCCCTATGATAATTATTTGAAAATCTATTTTTAGCTCCAGCCTGATCTGGAATCCCATGATACAATATTTCAGGCTGTGTGCGGAGCTAAAAATAGATTTTCAAATAATCATAACACTTTAATAGTTGGGCTCTCTTAATTCTTTCTCTCTTGATCTAACTCAGTGTGGTATGTGGAAAGAGTTACTTCTCTTATTAGTATGCTCCAAGGGTTTTCCCCAGGTTCTACGATTTTTCTCCTCCGCAAAAGTTCACTTCTATATTTCAGTTGGATTCAGTTGAAAAAGTCACTCTGTGGACACACTTCTAAATCAAATCCTACTGGCTTAGTTATAAGATACCTAAGACCCTGGAAAATCAGTGGACCCCTACCTGTATATCAAGTGTCCTCTGCCCTCTAAAACCATCCATGAATCTTTTGCATCACTTACCTCAGGAATAATGGAAGTCTTTCTCTCTTGACCCATTTCATAACTTTCTCTCTCTTTTTGGACTCATTTTCAGCATCATCACTCGGCTGTAGCGTTAATGAATTGTTGTCTCTTGAGACTTCTTGAAAAGCGCCTGACAATGGATTATACTGAACTACTTTGGGAAATGCCTGAGATTTAATGGGAAAAATAAATAAATAAGTACTAAACTGGTGACAAAAAAAAAGTAGAATCCACCTGGCATTTGGAAAGAATGGACCCTTTCGGATGATTTAAGGATATACAGTCATTGTCGAAAAGGTTGTCCTGTGAAAATTAAATGATATACATTCTGGTTTCAAACTCTATAATGAGTAAAAATGGGCAGAGATTAATAAGTTTTAACTCTACTTATACAATGATTGCTGGTATTGAGCATTTAGAGCCAGTGTATTAGGTATCATGTGGTCAACATTAATGATATTGACTGTATATGGAGAGTTCCATTTAGTTGCTAAAGTCTTTTGGATCAAACAATATATAGATTAATCATTCCAACTTTTCACATCAAAAACAATACATTGAATGGAAATGGGGTGTTGCAAGTTGCCTAGCCTCCCTACACAACTCAGGGTGGGGTAAGATGAGGAGAAATTTGCAGGAACTATTGAGAGGGAGTTAGGAACTAGGATATGAACAATTAATTAACACATCTCAAAAAAAATAGAAATATTCATGGGAGTATCATGTCTCACTGCAAATAAAGATCCATACTTACTGGAAGAGCTAAGAATGCATTGAAGTATTCAACAAATATTTCATCATATGCAAGTCTGTCCTCAAATGTCAGTTCATTGATTATGAGCCCTGTATACAGAAATAAAACAGAGGTGACAACTATTAGCAGCGGCGGTTCCAGGATTTTTGACTAAAGGGGGATGACTGTTGTCTTTTTATTCCCATATGGCAAGTATGCATGCACCAATACCACAGGAAACCCATAAAAGGCCAGAAAATGATGAAAAATTGGCATCTCAAATTGACGGCATTTACATGTGTGGGCTTCAAGTAAACTAAGTGGAAGTTTATCTGGATAAAGGTCATTCTCATACCCAGAGCCTTCTCCTTTCTAACAAAAAAATCATAGTCTCTGGGCAACCCTAAAATTCTATCAAATTTCATTAGCTGTTGAAAATAACATAGTAAGGATTACTCTGATTGGTTGACATACCAACGGAACACAAGCAAGCCAAATCAATTAGAATGGCTATATATCTTTGAATCTTGAATCAAATCCTATTTCCATTTGTTGAAAACATATAAACTTTTGCAAATAGATTTAAGTTGTAAACAAGCTGTTAGAAATGTTGAGCAGGCATTTTATAGTCAGCGATTCTGACAGTCCTGAGATAGAGCATGTGCCCTAATGACAGCCTGGTCACAAGTTTCTGGCTTCTGGTCAGTAGGGTTTCCCCAAAGCCTATGATTTGGCTAATGAGTATAAGGATCTGCATGGGAACGAGAATGGATAAATGTTTTCAGTTATAATTACATTTATTAGGGTTTTTTTGTGCAAAGGAAGGTTCATGGTAACTACTCTTACTTCCCCTGACACCACCCCTGGATCCTTCTGACAAACTTTAACAAACATCATACTCGCTGCTTAAGCAGTGAATATTGTCTCATAATCACTGGTCATTTGACCAATCACAGTATGCAAAACTCTCCAAAATTATACTTGACTTGAAATAAAGACCGGTCATCGCACAATGTCTGACCAGAATTGGAACTTGTCTGGTCAAATCTTTGCCTTGCAAGTCATTTTGTCCAGAAATGGTTGAGCCAGAAAGGAGGTATGACTGAGCTAAAACTAATTTGCTGGTCATCATGACCTGTGACTGACCAGTTGTTATATTTCAATCCCTGTACTAATGCATGAAATCATGCTCAACCTTATCCAGTTATTGTTTTGCATTACAATCATTGTCAGCAATATAATGCCTTTCAAGCTCAGATACAAATATCCAGTAATCATCTTATGGGAAACCTTGGGTTCAGAAAATTTATACAAAAAACTTGTCAGACATAATATCTCCTTTGCCTCTGTGAGGGTCATATATTAAATTCAACGTTCAGTAGTTTAGCAGATAAAGTGGCCTTACTTACTAAAGTAATAATCCTCCAGTATATAATGTTAATATAACTTTGGAAAGACAATAAACCTTCAAGAGTGTATTTAAGTAATGCTGGTATTTAAGTTTAATTTATATAATAATAATAATCATAAATGAAATTATAGTTAAATGTTGGTTGTTTATAGTTTTTTATAAATTACAAAATAAAGTGTTTCCATTAAAGAAAATAAATGATTAATTTTCAAGTATTATGTAAAAAAGATGTTAAAATAAAGATGTTATCAGTTTTAACCGAAACTTTAGAAGTTGTACATATGTTAATGACATTAATATATACTTCAAGTGACAGTTTAGCGTAAATAACATAAGAACCTAAATTATTCTGAAGTCTTATTTATTAAATTGGATTACTTTGCTGGAATACTAAAACATAATTTCTGTAGGAATCTTTGGTCTTTATCCGATAAATAATTTTATTAACGCGACTGTATCAACTCCGGACCAGACACGTTGAACTTAGGAAGCCATTTTAGGTGTGAAATCAAAATTAACGCTCTAAAAAGTCAAGGATATTTAGAATAATAAGAGGTTCAACAAGTATAAAAGAGATAAGTTCTAATAAATCTGGCAATGAGTGGAGTCTTCAACAAGTTCACAGCATAGAATAAACAGTATAATCGTGCTCAACATGATTCGAATATTCCAACAGAGTTTCAGTCAAGAACCGCAGTTTTACCTCTCATTCTTGTCCTTTCGTGTCTTCTTCCGAGCTGTCTTTCTTCATTACCGGGGTAAATGATTTCTCCTCGACATTACTACTTTAATTTGGTTTTCTTTATACCGTTTTAGACAAGATTTAAGCACCCATAGATTGTTCTCTTTATAATGACTTGTGGCGCTTTATTATACACAGACGTCATCTCCATAGTAACCGGAACAGTAGAATACCCGTGCATACATTAACTTTAACCTTAAAATGACCTATTTGAAAACTATAAAATACGATTATAATGCTTTTGTTAAAATTCTCTCTTCATCTTTCTTTCTTTCTCTCTTTTCTTATCTTTGCTTCCTTCTTTCTTCCTTTTTTATTCCTTGTATATGTATTGCTTATAAAAATAAAATAAAAAATGTATAAATGCCCATATGACTGATATGAATCATGTAAATTTAATTAAAATCTCTCGCTCAATACTGATCAGTTATGCTTCGGCCTGCGTGACGAAAAGGCTCGCTTTGTGTCGAATCACTGGAATACTTTTGCCATACAGCGCTATTTTGCCCCCAAAAAATATATCAAGACAAAAAGAGAATTATTATCATTATTACTATTTGATGATAATGATGTACCACAGGAATCCCAGTAGCCGTTCTCAACCATGTCACGCTAGTAACGCAATTCCATAGAATGTGAATTCTAGCAAAACCACTACTTTCATATTATTCGGTCTAGTCTGGGTTCAACACTGCCGTGGTACAAACTATGTCAGGAAAGGTGAGATAAATCAAAACTTCCATACTTCCTTCCAAACATCCTAATATTAACCCAAACGTCCAAAGTCTGTCCCAATGTTCCCGGGAATAATATAGGAGCCATGTATATGGGGTATAGATGTTTGCCACCATTGAGTAATTATCTCCAATGAGCAAACATACACACAGGCCACATTTTCAATAGTCAGTAATCAAGTAAGTAAGAACTGAAGTAATACCTTTATTTAAGGGGGGGAGGGTAGACACGTGAACTCAATATGGACTCGAATGTCGACTCTAAACTTCGAATACAGCGTTAGTAGAAATGTGTACTTAGCTCAGTGTTAGTAGACAGTCTAGACATTGAACCCGGGAGATAATTAGTTATTCGGCCTCGTTATTTCACGTGCACGTGCACTGTCGAATCTTTGATGCCAGTTTAATCTCGTTTAATCCATGTTGTGTTAAAATGGTTGGCACAATAGCAATGTTTGTAAATATTACGTCCACCTATAGCTGGGTTTCAATCAGCTGATAAAAGTCTTTGAATCTCATTATCTGCTCCAAATGGTGGTCAAACACTGACTACCATGTGCTGTCAACCAGAAAGAAAACTTGTGATTCAGCTGAGTAACATTCCGCACGAGACAGGAAATGACGTCAAGTGAAACCCAGCTATATGGGAATTTTAAAGACGTTTTTCATCATCGCGTGACAGCAGCCTTGCATGTGAGAAGGCAGGAATTTTAAAATAGTTTTAAATTCAATTCCTGAGAGTAAGTCCGGGGGGACTACCAAATATAGAGTGGCAGGAATGCTCATCGGAAACTTTGAAAATGACCCCTAAAAGGTACCAAAATCTCTTTCTCGTAGGCATAACAATAGCAAGTTTGGCCCGGTTTGCCGAATCTAATGCAAATGAGCAAAACCCATTGTTTGAATTTATGCGCATAAGATTCGGTTAGATGACCTCTAACATATTGGTCGCCGTTAATTATACGCAATGGTGAAAAACCTTTATTCGACTAGATCTGTGGAAAATATTTCAAAATTAGTTGAAGGTACCACCAAATCACCCATTCGTCTACATGAGCAGCACCAACTGTACATACATACGTACATACTTTATTATTTATTTTCCCCATAAGGGCTTTTCAAAGGCAATATCACAAGACAATCACAGAATGATATCATAATAATAAAATCAAAATAAATGGAATATATAACTATGAATATAAATACAAGAATTTGAATAGACAGACAGACAGACAGACAGACAGATAGACGGACGGACATGTACAGTCAAATTGTGGCACTGCTTCGCGAAGCAGTACCACTATGCTATCGAGCGATGTCCGTGCCGGAGTAAGTAAACTTTACACAGGAACCCCAAATATCAAAAAAGATGTCAACCGAAACGATCAATACCTCTCGGATCTTCTCGAAAACTATAATAATGTTCGGAACTCTTCGATTTAGAAACATCTTGGTTACAATATTTAAACAACATGTCTATGCAAGGAACATGGGCTGATCATATCATAATACAAGCTGTGGCCGACGCAATAAATTTAAAGATTCATATAATCGAATCAAATGAAAATTATTCTGAAATGACGTTGGTTGAAGCACAAAATGCAGTACAAAGTGTACCTCCTCCTATCGCAAGATAACTGAGGTTTGAAAGCGGAACTGATTTTAAAAAATAAGTATAATTTAGCGCGATTTCCATTTATACCATTTATGTATGGTCAAGTTATCTTCGTATTCCACTATATTTCACCTAATGCAAAACATATGAACGACATCTTATCACCACATCCAAAACTCACGAAATGGATATCTTGTACAAATTTCTTTAACACTATAAATCCCTTTACTAGCAGTGCCACATGCGCTTTATAAGCGCTATTTTTAAAGGGAGTGGGAGATGGAGAGGGAGCGGAAGTGGGAGTAACGTACGAGTGGGTTGATGATGCCATTATGAACAGTTTAATCCTAGGGGATGGTAATCTTTCATTTATCAGTTTTAGATTTTAGTAACGTCTCATTTTCAAGAGAATGACACGTGGCCTGAACTGAAATAAATCATTACACCAAATAAAGAACAATTGCAAAGCACAGACGTCAAATACTAGTGGTACTGAATCACTTATATTGAAGAAACACACAGTCACGTAGTCTTTCATTTTTCAATTCAACTTTATAATCGCAGAAAGGAATTCTAGAACGTCTTGATGCTGGGGAAGTGATCATCGGTGACGGAGGGTTTTGCAGGGCTCTGGAAAAACGATGCTATGTAAAAGCTGGACAATGGACTCCTGAGTGCGTTGTTGAACACCCCGAAGCAGGTGACATTCCGAACATCTGGTGCAGCACGTTAGTGAGCACGCGCAAATTGCGTGATTTGTTTATGGCTCAAATAACCATTAGATCTAATCTCCTGACAATTTTTCTTCATTTCCAGTTCGTCAACTTCACCGTGAGTTTCTTCGTGCTGGTGCTGACGTCATGCAAACCTTTACTTTCTCCAGACAGGACGAGCCCGTAGTGATCGATGGGAAAATTCTTTCGGTAAAGAAAGGCTTGAACAAACTATCCAATCAACTAACATCAAATGTTTTTCAGCATTTCTCACTTGGCTGCAAAATGCATATTTTTTCGTTTATTTACAGCAAAATATTTCAGTTGGAGGAGCCCTAGGGATGATGGGAAATAGAAAATCGAATATCCTTTTTTTCAATTTGGTAAAAACTGTATTTACGCGCCTTGATTTATACATTGCATGATATGCCTCATCAGAAATCACCTAACCCCTGATACAATACTTTCAGTAGTATTGATTCTACATGAAGTGAATCATAGTTGAATGGTGGTGAAATATGCGGAAGCCAAACGAAACGCGGGCTCTGGGAACAAAAATGGACGATGTCCTTATTGTGAACCGCATTTCCGCATTGTATTTCAGTGGGATGACGTCAACAAAGCTGCTTGTAAATTAGCAAACGAGGTGGCCAAAGAAGGTCCTTATGCTTTATCAGCTGGATCCCTGTGTCAGACTACAAAAGCATTTAGCAGTGAACCTAAAGAGTTCCTCCAACAAAGGTTTAAGAAACAAGTAGATTTTTTTGTCAAGAATGAGGTGGATTTCTTACTTGCAGAGGTAAGACTAATATGCACGTGCATAGCTAATATGCACGTGCTTATATACCATTTAAACTATCCACTACGTACACCTTACGTACATCACATACCTACGCACCTACTCAGCTATGACTGTCGGTCTGTACGTCTGTCTGCCCGTCTTACTGACTGACTGACTGACTGACTGACTGACTGACTGGCTGACTGAATGACTGAATGACTGACTGACTGACTGACAGACTGACTGACTTACAGACTGACTGACTGACTGACTGACTGACTGACTGACTGACAGAATGACAGACTGACAGACTGACTGACTGACTGACTGACTGACTGACTGACTGACTGACTGACTGACTGACTGACTGACTGACTGACTGACTAACTGACTGATTGTTTTATCATTTTTTTTGTGGTTAAACAGTTTATGACACATATTGAAGAAACAGAATGGATGGTTGAAGTCATGAAGGCCAGCGGGAAACCCACAGCCATAACCATGGCAATAGGTGACTGTGGCGACCGATGTGGTATATCTCCGGCAGAATGTGCCTTGCGCCTTGCAAAGGCAGGTATGCTATATCTACCGCTTCAGTTTTGCTTAGTACTGCTTCTATTGCTGTTGATTCTATTACTACTATACTACTACTACTATTTGATAGTACGTTAATTTGATTGCACAGGAGCGGACATCATTGGTGTTAACTGTCGCTTTGACCCCGAGAGAAGCCTTGAAATCATGAAACAAATGCAAGACGCTTTAAAGAAGGAAGACATTAAAATGCATTACATGGTACAACCAGTTGGCAGCTGGACACCTGATGCAGACAGTCTAGGTTTATTTGGTCTACCGGAATGTCCTTTTGGTAAGAATACTATATGCAGCTCGTCCGGCGTACCGGTCATTTGCTGTGGTTCTCAAAATTCTGCGAACTCAGGCATTTCAACGCTTTGTTGTGAAATTGGTTTCTCTGCCGTTAATCAAAACTAATCAGTCGGTACTTTTAATATTTTTGACTAGAGACATTGAAAAACCAAATTCCAACTGGAAACTCGCAGCTACGTACCGAGTTCGCAGAATATTGCAGTAATCTAATGCTTATTTTTTATCCCAAATCGGTGGAAAGCTTTGGAACCCCGTACACTAACCAGATGGGACTGTCACAAATATGCTCGTAAAGCATATGATATGGGTATAAGATACATTGGAGGATGCTGTGGATTTGAACCTTACCATGTCAGAGCTTTGGCTGAAGAGGTACAAACTAATATGCAGTCAATATCATTAATGTTGTCCACCAAAAAAGACATTTAGACCAAAAGAAATGTCACGTGATACCTAATACACTCGCTCTAAATGTTCGATACCAGCAATCATTGTATAAGTAGAGTTAATCATAATTATTCTCTGTTCATTGTTACTCATTATAGAGCATGAAACAAGAATTCTTATCGTTTAAAACAAATAAACAAATCATCACGTGATATTTCTTTTGGTGTTTAAGGCTTCTTTCACAGGACAACCTTTTTGACAATGACTATATATGACAAAGTAAAATCGTGAAATCTGATGACATTTTGCTATATCAGGTATATTGATGTTTGTAACCTACCCGCCCTTCCCCCACCACTAGCATCTGTCATACCTGGAGGTTCGACATTACATTCCCTTTACTTCCTTTCCGTTCCCTTCACTTCTTTTAATTTTATTTCCTTTCCTTTCCCTTTCTATCCGTTCCTTACTTCCACTTGACTTCATTCCAATGACGTACCCAATATATAGACTTCTTTAGCTTGGACATCATTTTTTCACAATTCAGACCACGTGTCATTCTCTTCAAGTGACAATAAGATTCTTTGTTTGAGTTTTATCCATAGTCATGTGTTTTCTCATGTGCAACCGTTAAACAAAGAAACAATACTCTAGGGGAATGACATGTTGTCTGATATGGGAAAACATTACGCCCAAGCTAAAGACGTCCATTAGCGATATTCTTGACTTCTTATTGATTATGGTGAGTTGCACGCATTCCCAATAGAGTTGAATGACAGAGACCATGTTGGTGGTATAAACAATGGATGCTAATGAGAAATGTTTTGTTAAATGACCACCAACATAGCCACGGTAACAACGTGCAATCAAGGAATAATCAAAACTTCACTTCCCTCACTTCCTCCTCACTTCCTTTCATCATCATTTACTTAGCTTCCTTTCCCTTCTCGTCTCTTGTCTTTAATCCCCTTTCCTTCCCTTTCCTTCCCTTTCCTTCCCTTTCCTTCCCTTGCCTTCCCTTTTTTCTCTTTCCTTCCCTTTCTTTTCACTTCCTTCACTTCAGTACCCACTTTACTCCACTTTACTTCACTTTACTTCACTTATCCTTTATAGCTTGCAGCTGAAAGAGGTCGTTTGCCTCCTGGAAGTGATAAACACGAACCTTGGGGAGCAGGCTTACAAAAACACGCCGAGCCAAGCATGCAACTCAGGTGATTTCTAAAAAAAATTCAAAACCGTTTAACTAATATATTTTTCAATGCAAATTATTAAATTTAGGTTTCCTGAAAAACAAAATAAAGTCAAAAGCTTTAATTACCGGTGATGTTATGGGTTTATTTTCGTAGTAGGGGTGGATCCAGTTGAGGGATTCAGGGGGTGCGCAGCTCCTCCCGCCTCGGTCGACTTTGTGCCCCTACTTCGAAGATAACCCATATAAAATTATGTATTTTTCCTTTGATTTCCGTGCCCCTACTGCAGCCATAAAGATATTCATTACATAATGATTTTCGCTGTCTTTGGTCGAATCGATTGGGGGGAGGGGTGGGGGAAGGGTAGTTCAGTGTTTTGTTATTTTGTTCTGTTTATCGCACGCTCAAAGTTGTCCGTGGCTGCTGCTGTTCTCTTTTGACTGGTTTGATTATTATTGTTTTTTTTTTTTTTTTTTTTTACAGAGGTAATCGTGCTTACTGGGAGAATCTTCAGCCATCCACTGGTCGTCCGTATTCGTCAGCAATGTCCCAACCAGCCGGGAAATACATATATTAACCCTAGAGTTAAATACAATAATTTGGTACAATGATCAATGCTTGCTGCTTTCTTACGACCCATAAAGCATTTCGATTTGGCTCATTTGCATCAAACTGAAAGGGCACTTTGATGTAATATCCCGGGGGGAGTCCCTTGTATAGAAGGGTGGGGATGCTCATCGGAATTTTTTTAAATGACCCATATAAAAAGTACCAAAAATAGTTTTCGTAGGCATAACAATCGCAAGTTTCACTCCTCAATGGTACCAAACGACGCTAATTTTACAGCCTTTTAATTAGTTTTTCGTTTGAGTACCCTAAAAGGTACCAAATCAAACCCAAAAAGATACGACGAGCATCCCCGGCCCTTTCACATCGGATTCTTTACCCCCGCTCCCTCCCCCATATACCCCATACCCCCGGGTAAAGTATGCAAAGTGGCCCTCAAAGTCTAGAATAACAATCAATATGCGGTGACATCGTATGCACATGTGCTATGTCATTTTCTTTTTAATTCCTCGGGTGCCTGTTACGTCACTAGCCGCCATGTTGGTTGACTATACAAAGCATTCCTGATTATCTTGTTGTATCAACCTAGATGGCGGCTGTAATTCATTGTTATTTATATCTCAGGGAATTTGAGTCACGTGGTTGCACCCTAAGATTAGGTCAAGTTCAGACGTTGAACTTTTGCCACGTCAAGTACACGTCGAATATAATTGCTTTTGAGGTCAAGTTCTGTTTTCCCTTTTAAAAAGGATTACAGTATCACCGGCCTCTCGGGTCATTTTTGGGAACCCAGGGTAAAATCCTGTCGCTCGTTTCTCGCTAACAGAAGAAATACTCCAGGGCACGCACGAAATCTGTTGGAACTTGTGGGAGTCAAAATTCATTTCTTTTCTGATTGGTGGACCCCAGCGGATCGATTAATCAGCATGAGTATAGTTAGACAAAGGATACAAATACGTCGTTATGTACAGTGCGACGCGCCTAACCGTCAAGTTAACCCAGCGAACGAGAATTTGTACATTTTCATGTGAGGTCAAAGATTATGTTTATTTTTGCAACAGAAAGGGCCGAAAACATAACAAGTTGAAATAATTGCCTAATTGAACGACTTATAAAAGAAGCTTGGGCGGCCACAGCTAGGCGCGTCGCAGGGATATTTCTTCTGGTAGCGAGAAACGAGCGACAGAAATTTACTCCTGGGTTCCCGAGGATGCTCTCGGGTTAGTTTAAATACAAAACATATCTCACACGGCATAGAGCGGAAAGTTTTTGAGCGAATAGTTTATGTAAAACCCCTTTTTTTTTGGTGATTCTGGGTCTTAGTATTCCGTGTGTGTTTTTCCGTATTCCGTATTCCGTATTCCGGATTCCGGATTCCGGATTCCGGATTCCGGATTCCGGATTCCGGATTCCTGATTTTAGGAAACCCTTAGATCTCAGTCCCCATCCGTTCGAGTTGGTAAAAGCTGTCGTAGCTATATTATATGACCCGGGTTTACTTGAAGAAGAGAAAGATTCTTGCTCGTTAATCAATATGTCAGAGAAGGTAGGGTAATGTTATTCATCTTTAAACATTTAATAATCCGTTATCTTTGGTTTTGTTGTTGTTTCTTTATTTCCTAACATCACGAATCGACCCGTAGTATATGGCCCAGACCAGTGCTATCGCTACGACCTTTTAAACTCTCCTCTGAAGCTCTGTTATCATTGACTTTGAATAGGTCAACCTTGTGAAAAAGCCGCTTAAAGTCAAATATGGATCTAAAAGTCCTGAAGTTTTGAAATTAGCGAGTTTAATTTAGACTGATTAATTGCAAACAAATGGCTGGTTCGATCTCGTCACAGTTTAGTGACCTTACCTGACGTCTTGGAGACGGAATGATTTTATTTAAAAAGAGTATTTACAGGCTCTTCTCTTCACTTATTCCCCTTTCTTTATCCTGTCACCTGCATACCCCGATAGCCTTTCTACAGGCTAGGAAAAAGATAATGAAGAATTTGACGAGAATGAAGAGAATTCGTGACATTAGCGAAACGTTGGTCACGGTGAATGTATGCCAACTAAACTGGACTAGATTGCACTCTAAATCAGTGGATAAATCGAATGTTTTAATACTAATTTATAGTAGGGTGGCTTAGCGACAAAAAAGGGCCGTTTTGTGCACTTTTGAGTACAAGCACCAAACTTGGCACAGATGTTCCTTGGGTCATGCCAAACAGATTCAGAAGGGGTGCCAAAAAATCGGACACTCAGGGGGAGGGGAGGGGCAATTTTGTCAAAGCACCATAATCCCTCAAGACAAAAGGAAAAAGAGACAGGAAAATATTTATCTTGCTAAGTAATCGAAGTCGGAATAAATTGCGAAGTGTTTTTAAAATAGCAATTGGTCATTCAAAAGTCCCTGCTTTCATCCAGCCTGCTACACGTCGTGTTCCCGCCAAAATCTCAGGGGAGCTCTTCTCCAACTTTCGATGTCTCAACTCGAATGTTAACAAGCACAACATTCAATCGGTAGACTATTATTTAAATAGACATGTTAAAAAATAGTCTTATAAGGGTTTATTCAAAAATAAATATATCCCATCCTCCCCCTCGCCCCCTGTTAGTACTTGCTTGGTTGGTGCCCATACCCCTCCACTCCCACATAAAGTACCATGAAATTAACCAATATCTTGTTAAAATGTTTTAAACTATACTTAGCAAAATAAATATTTTCCTGTCTCTTTTTCCTTTTGTCTTGAGGGATTATGGTGCTTTGACAAAATTGCCCCTCCCCTCCCCCTGAGTGTCCGATTTTTTTGGCACCCCTTCTGAATCTGTCCGGCATGACCCAAGGAACATATGTGCCAAGTTTGGTGCTTGTACTCAAAAGTGCACAAAAAAATCATTAAGCCACCCTACTATTAGAGAGGAATCCTTGAACGTCTCGATGCTGGAGAGGTGATCATCGGTGATGGAGGTTTTACGATGGCCCTTGAGAAACGTGGTTATGTAATGGCTGGCAAGTGGACGCCAGAGTGCACAGTGGAAAATCCGGAAGCAGGTAAAATTGGTTTTATTGCGCGAACTGAGATATCTTCTAGTTCTAGTAAGACTACTAAACAATTAGTCCTCGAGTCCGAATGGTCTACGTAGGCCATGAGGGCGAGAGGTCTAATTGTTTTAGTAAAAACCTACTAATCAGTCCAATAAAAGGATGCAAAAAGTTTTGGATTTTGCTTTAAATATATATTTTTTGGTTTTCAAAACCGGCGCTTTTCGCTACTAGAGGTCTATCATTAATAGACCCCTAGTAGCTCAGCCAATCACAGGGCTCGATTGGTGATAGACCATTAGTAGGTTTTTTTCTAATAAACTATATGGTAAAAATAAAGCCTGGTTCACACGGTGTCGTAATCGTAGTCATATGCATAATCATAGTCATAATCATAACGAGAACCACAAATCATAACTGTAGTCATCATAAATTATATTATATGGGTGTGAACCCCAAGATCATAATCGTAGTCATAATCGTAAAGGCCTTCATAAAGAATGGAAACTTTTTCATTTTCTTGTGATTATGACAATAAATACTTGCAAGGTTCACACTTATAAAATAACGGTATAATTCTTCGATTGCACGTTACGTCATCGCGGCCTCTCGGGGGAGCGTTGGTGCCATTTAGTAAAAGATTTCTCATTAGCACCAAGATGGCCGGTATGTTTTGGTCTTTTATTTGACTCTCTTGGGAATGCTTGCAACCATCAATTATAGTCTTTATGACAAGATCTATAACTGCCGTTATGATTAGAATATGATTATGATTTCGTGTGAAAACGTCTTGTTGTGATTTATTCTCGCACCCAGAGCCTCCTCATAACGAAAATGTTCTGCTTCCGAGAAACGAGCGACAGAATTTTATCCCTGGGTTCCCGAGGATGCCTTTATATGAGCGTACGCGCATCGAAAACATTAGATAATAAGGCGGTCTTCTTTTAAGTTCAACAATTGACCCTTGACTACCATGGTCTAAATGTCGTTTACATTTACAACACAAACATAAACCAATGCTTCACATCGACATCTAGACCGTGAGTAGTCTATTTTTCATGGTCACTCTCCATTTTTCTTTGACCGAGTGAAACCAAATTCCAAAGCAAACGTCAAACAATAACCAAGGGAAATGCACAAAGTCACTTTGCAACACGTGATCACAAATAATGAATATTTAATTCAATTCCATAGATGTTTCACTCTTCTAGGAACCCCCCCCCCCCCCTCCCTCCCGTGGCTGCACATAGGATGATATTTCCCCGTTTGCCCCTTGGCATTCCATAATTTAAGATGGCTGTCGTATTATACGCTAAATATTGTTTTAAGTGAAGATCATGATTTCTAAGCTATAATGATTATCATGAATTTCTTTCGAACAATTGTTTTCAGTTCGTCAGCTTCACCGCGAGTTTCTTCGTGCTGGTGCTGACGTCATGCAAGCGTTTACTTACTCCATGCAAGATGAGCCGGTAGAGATTGATGGGAAACTTGTTTCGGTAAAGTATTAATAGTATTAATATAAATATTTTTTTATTCGTTTCTTTGGAAAGAAAACAAGAGATGAGAAAGGGAATGAGAACCGCCAGTATTGGTATCATCAAATATTGTCGTCCTCTTGCGCCACGAACGCAGCCGACAATAGTTAGTGGCTCTAGATCTTGCCTTAAAATGTTGTTAGGGAACCCGTCAGGAAATTGCGAAGCTCGGTTGGGTGCCCTTGTACCCTCTCCCCCTCCACCACCCCACTCCCCCCCCCCCCCCCCCCCCCACTTCCTCCTGTCCAGTAATGCTTAGAAATATATAAGGGAATTTGTTTGCCGATGTTTCCCAAAATATTCATAAATTTGTTGCCTTAGTATTGAAATTTGAATGTTCTGAACTCTTTTCAGTGGGATGACGTTAATGATGCCGCTTGTAAATTAGCGAAGGAAGTGGCGAAGGAAAGTCCTTATGCATTATACTCGGGCTCCCTGTGTGAGACCGCCCAGGCATATCGTAGCGGTAAAGTCCCTAAAGAGGTCATCCAAGAGAAGTTTAAGAAACAAGTGGATATTTTTGTAAAGAATGACGTGGATCTCTTGATTGCTGAGGTTAGGCGTATCTCTCTCTATTCCAGTTTGTAGTTGTTGTTTTGTTGTTTTTTTTTGTTTTTTTTTCCTTTAAATAGTTTCATGTTAGGCGCGCAAATACATTTTTTAGACTCGGTCGGTCATTTACATTCTTGACAGACTTGCTCATTTTGAAATATTTTTTCATGCAGTATGTTTCACATGTTGGAGAAGCAGAATTGATGGTTGAAGTTATGAAGGCCAGCGGTAAACCCACAGCCGTTACCTTGGCAATAGGTGAAGATGGTGATAGGCATGGTGTATTACCAGGAGAGTGTGCTCTACGTCTTGCTCGGGCGGGTATGTTGTTTATCGAATAACAAATATATAACAAAAATAACAAAATAGTTAAGCCATAAAACTTATCCAAAAACTTGTCTATTACTAGAGCCTACGCTGCTTATGGCTTTGTCTGCAGCTCAGTGATTCTTACTATCCTTTCTCGGTGCTGCCCATGAGGAACGCAGGCTCTGGAGACACTGAGATTGAACACAAAATGACCCGGACATGTACGGGAGTCATTGTTTGTAGAATTTCTTTAATTTGAAATAGTAAAAGTTGAACTGTTAGCTGCAGCTGAGACCCTCTTAGTAGAATTTTCCAAGTGCCAAGTGAAAATCTGAAAAAAATTTAAGCTATACTTCAAAGAAATTCTACAAAACACTGATTTGTCCCACTAAATGGGCCTCCCGCCTATTATACACAGACTTATCAGTTCGGTCAGAATCAAAGTGACAGCGCACAAGAGAACCCATTGAATCATCTAAAAAGAAGTCGATCGATCGATAAAAACAAGTTTTTTTACGCCTTACCCCTAAGCTCGTTTTAGGCCTTTTTAAGCCTTGGTACGATTAAGCCCATTGAGACTCTCTTATATACGCATGCGCATGTTTGGTGTGCATTTGCATATCTCACTTGATACCAAAAAATGTCTTCTGTCAAAATTTCTTGAGGGATAAGAAAAAAATAAAACCTCAGTTTTGATTCTTACCCCAAGCTATTGGTATATACATCGCGGCTTGGATTATGATAAACGTCCCACATGGAAAGCATTAACCACAGCGACAAAACCATCAGCGACACAATCGACTAGTTGGGTTTGCTGGTCATAGCAAGGGGTTAATCATCTACGGTCTAGGGGCCGACTAACCTCTCCCTTAGGCTTCTGCCGAGCTTCCTGATCAGGCTGTAACTGTTCCTCCCGGATAGCGGTGTTGGGGCCGAAATCTCCAGTGTAGCCGTAAGTCCATACGAGGCTTCAGCACTAGATGTCTGGAAGTATGGTCCTGGTAAATCAATCAATAAATAAATACAAATATTCGATGAATAAAGCCTGCAGGTTCACACGAGCAATACAAATACAAACGCAAATCCAAGCAACAATTGCAATCATGTGAACTACAGTTAACGCAAGTGTAAAGCAAACTCAAGGAATGGAATAATTTTTTTTTTTAATTTTCTTTGCGCAAACACAAACGCAAGGCCAAAAATGTTTTTGATGTAAACAGGCACTACTTCACATGCGTACACTAATTTGCGTTTCCGTATGAACATTGCTTGTATTTGCATTTGCGTTGCTCGTGTGATCCAGACTTAAAATGCTTTCTCACACCTACATACGTAAGCAGTGAGGTATACCTTATAAATTTTGATTATTGCAACAGGCGCAGACATCATTGGTGTTAACTGTCGCTTTGACCCCGAGAGAAGCCTTGAAGTCATGAAACAAATGCAATACGCTTTAATGAAGGAAGGCATTAAAATGCGTTATATGGTTCAGCCACTTGGTTTTTGGACTCCTGATGCCAATGCTCTGGGTTATATTGGTCTTGCCGAGTTTCCATTTGGTAAGGTGCCCGGCTTACTTCAGCCAACATTTCTAAGAATTTGTAGGGGAACCAAGGGTGGTCTAGCTAATACAGCTATTTCAAAAAAATTAAAGGTTGGTGAAGGTTTTGTTGCATGTTGCATGTTGCACACCAATCCCAAAATGTACTATGGGTGATGAATTCAAGCAGTGTAAGGTCATAGCAACATGAAATTTTCCCAAACTTTATTTGCAAGTTTTTTCAGCATATTTTCTTCTGTGTTGACATTATTTACACATGAATATAATACATTTCAAGCCGATAAGCAACATATCACATGCAACATGCCACATACAACATGCAACATGCAACATGCAACACGCAACATGCAACAAAACCTTCACCAACTATTTTTGAAATACTGAGCTGCATGTAGTGCACTGGCATCTCATCTCCTGAGTCTCGGGTTCGTCCCTTGGACTTTGTTTCTCTCATCACTTGATTGGAAGGCTATCCTTCGCGTTCAATACCCAGCAATAATCAATCCGGCGCCAAATAAGTTAAAATTGGACAACATTTGTAGTCTCCTAAGCTGTTTATTTTTCCCTCGCAAGCTATGGATCCACGCACTCTAACCAGATGGGACTGTCACAAGTTTGCTCGTAAAGCATATGACATGGGTATTAGATACATTGGAGGATGCTGTGGATTTGAACCTCACCATATCAGGGCTTTGGCTGAAGAGGTAAGTTTTATAGATATTATTGTAACACCGTGACCTACATGTTCTGGGCCCCAATAAAGCAATATTTAAAATTGAAACTACAAAATAGCTAGTATACTCCCCGGGCATACTGCATATGGTGCATGTTGCAAACTGCATATGTTGCAAGCTTGAAATGTATCATTTTTATATGTAAATAATACCAGCACAGAAGAAAATATACTAGACTGTGAACAATCCCTCTTTTCCCTCCTAACTCAGTCGAGTCGGGTTAAAAAACCGACTCGACTGAGTTAGGAGGGAAAAGAGGGACTGTTCACAGACTAAAAGTATACCAGAAAAACGTGCAGACAAAGTTTGAGAAAATTCCATATCGTTGTGACCTTCCGCTCATTGGATTCACATCACCCATAGGGCATTTCGGGCTTGGTATGCAACAACAGCTTTGCTAACCAAATAACTGTATTCGTACAAGATCTGAATTGAAGATTTCTACTATAAAATGATCAGGTTTACAGCTTCAACATACGATGCGGCGCCATGTTTAATCTTACTTTATTTTAAATTTGTAGACTGTAAACAGTCCCTCTTTTCCGCCTCCTAACTCAGTCGCTTCCAAACTCGCCCCACTCAACGCGCGTCCAAGGCAGGGAAAAACCCGAGTCGACTGAGTTATGAAGGAAAAGAGGGACTGTTAACAGTCAAACAGTTGTAGCTTTATATTTCATGTAATAGTTGGTGTAATGTCTTTCAATTTTAACCGACAACAAGATATGTCATCATTATCATCACAATCATCATTACATCATCATATCAACACAGCAGCTATCATCATGCACGATTTCCATGATCATCTACCCTTCGAGCAAACGTTATTTTTCTTCCCATCCGTAGGGCTGAGCGGCAATGATCATCTCACCTTCATCACAATCATTACCGTATTCACACTAGCACATGTTTCACAGTGTTTCTTTGCGTGAGTATTAACATTAATTTTGTGTTTATAGCTTTCAACAGAACGTGGCCGTCTACCCGAAGGAACCAAGAAGCATGGTCTGTGGGGAGAGAGTCTCAATAACTATACAGTACCACACTTGAAAAACAAGTGAGTCTGGCCAAAATGGCACACTTTGCTTCTTTACTACCGTTTTCATTTCTACACGCTGATCGAAACAACAGTTGCAACATGGTAATCACACTTCCATTAACCAGGACACGGGTGAAAAACGCACTGCACACGCTCGGAAGTTGGGCCGAAAATTCATAGACGAGTCGTGTTTACGAAGAAAACCATTGGAGATTTACATGTCTTGTATTATTCGGCTTTCTCTTGTATTATTTGACCAGGGAAAGAAAACAACTAAAGTAATGTGTCAGAAAAAATAAGCACTAACTTTACTAAACGCTGGTAAATCTCCAATGGTTTTCTTCGTGAACACGACGAACTTCCGAGCATGCGTTTTTTCACTCATGTCAATAATCAGAGAATGTAAGGTTACGGAACCATGCTTGGCTGACTGCAGTGTGTTATCCAATGTCCATGTCTTGATCAGCTCGTAGCAATGAAAATAGTGGTAATTTGAATCTCCTCTTGATAAAAACGGATGCATGGCAAGCGCTGCTAAATGCGCGCGTCTTTTCACCGATGTGCATGGTCAAGGGAATATAATCCTCGGAGCACCTAACATGTCACGAGCAGAGTTCCTTGTTGGTTCTCTTCTGTGGTATTTTTCGTTAAATCTAATTAAGAGTTTTTTTTACCTGTGAGTGTTTGGCCAAGAGGAATCTGGTTAACCAGGGCTAATCTTGTCATAATATTTTACTTTTTCCTGTCATAGGGCTAACCGCGCATTCTGGGAGAACCTTCAACCAGCTACTGGTCGCCCATATTCAGGATCACTGTCTGAACCAGCTGGAGAATGGCAAAACTAAATCCTGCTTTCAATACACATCATTCATTACCACTGCTTTTGTAATTTTCTTTTTGCACTATTTTGAACAACAAGCATTGTATCGACCCGATGGCATCACTTGTACGATTCTTAAATCGAAGCCGGAATATCTCATTTGCATGCATCCACGACACAAAACTCGAGATATCTCAATTTATGGCTTTCATCAATTGATGGTTTTCATAGCCGCCATGTTGGATGAATTTAACAAAAGATTTGTCATTAGTCTCTCTTGTTACATCATCCAACATGGCTGCCATGTCTTTTGTTATTTCATTCTCTTGGGGATGATAGCAAACCAGCAATCAAATGTTTAACCAAATTGAATAATTTTTGATCAAAGATTGACCCAATAGGAAAACTAAGTCAGGTTCGGGAAAGCGATAATTTTTGTTTTTGTTGATTTAGATGACTTTTGCACCCTTAGAGAAGGGTTATACATAGCCTACTCCGTAGGCGTCTCTTTTTTTTCTCGTATGTTCCTTTGGCGGGCTACCTGTGGTACTTCCTCCCTCCTTTGTCACACAGGGATCCCAAGCGCCTAAGTTAAGGAAAATAAGAGAGATGCATGCAGAGGAGGCTGGGAGGGCTAGGTTATACATTAGGTTGAATGCATAGATGAAATGGGTTGTCAGGTTTGGAATCAGAAAGGGCTACTCCATAAAAGAATCAAAATCTGCCAGTCATGGTCATGAAGCCAAGAATCATTATTTTTTACCAAGAGCGTATATAAACCTGTTTTATTTATTAATTTTGTTCAAATAAAATGAACAGCCACTGATGATGGTGAAATAAAATGAAAAGAATTGAAAAGCACCCAAGTCTAGTCTGAATCCTCTGTTTTTTGCTTTTTCTTCTTTTTCTTCTTCTTTTCCTTTGGCTGAAAATAAAAACATAATATAATGAAAAAAAGATGACCTTTTTCCTAACCTTATTGCTGTCTAGGAACTCTTGTTATAGGAAGGTTGGGGTACTGTAACTACTGAGTGCCTTTTGCCTCTCACCTTGCAGTCTCAGATTAGATTCCTTGACATCATGTGTGTAGGGTTTGTTTAATACCTATCCCTTGATTTGAGAGGTTTTCTCTGGCTTTCCTTCTACAAAATCTAACTCCCTAATTTGATCAACCCAGAGATTGTTTCAGGGTTCGATCTGTGAGTTAGCCGTGCCCTGACTTTGATCAACCCAGAGATTGTTTCAGGGTTCAATCTGTGAGTTAGCCATGCCCTGACTTAGATCAGCCCAGAGGTTGTTTCAGGGTTCGATCTGTGAATTAGCCGTGCCCTGACTTAGATCAGCCCAGAGGTTGTTTCAGGGTTCAATCTGTGAGTTAGCAGTGTCCCTCTTAGATCAACCCAGAGAGTAACTTCAGGGTACTGATGACATTTTCTCATCTTAGTTCCTTTACTTACCGCAGGTGTTTCTTCCTCTTCATCACTTTCGTCTGTTTCAGTTTTTCGTTTCTCTTTCTTCTTCTTCTTTTTATCTTTCTTTGACTTTTTGGTTGGTGCTTCTAAATAAATAAATAAGTATCATATGGATGAATTTGTGTGTGAATTGCCTTCATTATTATCTCATTTTCGCTTTTGTTCCTTAGTTGCAAAGTTTTACTCCACTAGGAACCTAGTTTAGTTTTCGTATGGTAAGGTGGTAGTGTTAAAAAAAGAGAATGATAAATAATGTCCCAAAGCCATCTTTCACACCAAGATGCTGTTGCAATTTTTCTTACCCTCTTCATCATCAGATTCTTTCTCTTCTTCTTTCTCCTCTTCTTCTGTCTCTTCATGCTTTCTTTTCTTGGATTTACCAATAGTAGAGTCAGCATCAGGATTATAAGTCTTGATTTGACTAAAAAATACAGAATTATACCTCTTACTTACTGGAAATTTTCAAAATATTGTGCCTGCAATTCTTAAGGCAAATCATAGAAATGCTTCCTAGAAACCATGTTGTCCTATACTTGTAAACTTTCTAGATAAACAATTTAACTATGAGAATATTGTCATAAATATGATCAACATAGCGATTTACTATTGCCTTAGATAGTTAGCCTTACCTCTTGTTTTCATATTTGTCAAACTTTGCTTGACTTTTGCCTGTTCCACTAATCTTTCTCATCTGATAAAATGAAAAAAATATCAAACAAATATTACTTAGACCTACACTGCCATTGTGTTGTTATAATGATGTAGTTGTTGAGGCCCTATCCAGCTGTACGAAAAACTAAGCGCGAAAAGGATTGTTGTTGTAATTCAAGCGGCCCTCGTCCGAGTCTTAAAAGTCATATATCTCACAGAATTTGAGGAGATGGATCGCAAAGATTTACTTTAATTCTTTAAACAACACGTATACTTCAACTTTTTTTCTCTAAATTCTTTGAAACGGTTGTCTTTGTATTGGGAAGAGACTTGGAGCAGAGGCCGCTTGGCTAAGCATCGAAACGCGCTGTGATTGGACGGTTCGTGCGTGCTCCGGACACCTGGATTGGGGGAGGGGGCGAAAAGAGAGGGAGGTAATGTGTCAATTTTCAGACATGCCGTGTCTTCTGTCTCAATTTCACAACTGCCTCTGTTATAAATTTTGAAACATTCTTGTGTTGCTTGTCAATTTTTGTCAAGTAGTGTTTTGTTTGTTGCTAGGGCCTCAAGAGGGGAGGTGGACTCCTACCCACGCGAGGGCCTGCTATGCAGGCTACTAGTTGTTGGCTCTTTTGTCTGTTTCAAGGCAATGTCACTTGGCCCCTAACAGGGCCTCATGATGTCAATGTTATCTATATTGTTGTTGGTGGTGTTTACTTGTCTTACCTGTCCTTCTTCAAACATCTTCAGTCTAGTTTCCAGCTTGGCCTTGCTCTCAATACCCATCTCTGTAGTGCTGTCTTCCCCAAGAGCATCTACACGGATAGCAAGAGATGCCTTTGCTGCAAGCATTCTAGATATCTGTTGATACAAATCATTAACTATTGAACTACTCATACATTGAATAAAACTAGAGTGATTTTACTAGGGCATGTTCGGGAAAAAAGGTTTTACTAAGCACAAAACTTAGTAGTTGACCCTCATTCCATTGTTTTCTTTGATTTTACTTTGACTGTTAGCGACTGTACAACTTTGTTTCATGGGCCAAGATAAATCACTCTAGTAGGCATTTTCTATAGAAAAATTCAACTAAAAGGGTGACCAGACATAGACCTAGGGGGGGGGGGGGGTCATTGGGTGCCTTAAAATTGCTTAACCAACCAATGTGTCCCACAGAATGTTTAAAGTTCAATGACAAACAGCTGAGGTTTCTACCTGGGAATAAAGAGCATTTTTGAATGGGGTGTTTGTGTGTGTTGAAGGTAAGAAGGAGAGAGTCATCCCCTTTTAAGTTCAATTAAAGTTCAGTGACTGACAACTGCAATAGACCCCTTGCATGTGAAGTCAAAGCAGCTCAATTTGGAGGATAAAACAAAATAATTTCAATCTCCTAAGAATTGGAAACCTATTGTTTTGTCCTCCACATCGAACTGCATTCCAATGTGCTGCAAGCAGTGTACATGTATATCTGCCTGGAAACAGAGAGCACAGTTTTGACTATGGGGTCCGAAGGAGTAAAGAACTTTGTTGAATGGGGGAGGGGAGGACAATGTCTTGCTATTGCCCTCCCTCCCTCCCTTTGGTTATAACTTCCTACACTGTACATGTATGACAGCTACTGTATGTAGTCACATAAAAAGAATTGATCAACATATGCCTTACCTTCCCCTTATTCTTAGGAGCACACTGTCCAACAAGAGAGGCATGATAGATTAATCCATACTTTGGGGTATCATGCTTTGTTTTCAGAGCCCTGTAGGGATTCAACAAATTTCAAACTATTTTATAAAGAAATACTTTTTACTCTCATCAGTTAAATAGTATAGGAACCTCTGTTTAAAATGTCTACATAACATAGTACTGAAACTCTTATTCCTCGGCTTACAACTGCAAAGAAGGCCTTGACAATATGTGGTCATCCAAAAATATGCCAAAGGTCTAGCATTTGCAGATATTTTTCAAGCAAATGCAGCAACTTCTACTAGGATATACTGGTATCAAGTCCCTAGCGAAGGACAGTTCAGCTGGGGATTGACCCTGAGACCTCCCACAAGACAGGCTGATGCTCAACCAAATGACTAATAATTTAACAATTACTACGACTTCCCCCTTTTTTTTGAAACAAAAAATGGTTAGATTCTTTTGTTTAAATAATATTTTGTTACCTGAACAAAGCTTTTTCGGCTCCCAGGATTTGCACAGTTGATGAAGGATGCTTGGCAAGATTGATCAGGGAACCTGAAAACAGTTTAAAGTTAAAACATTAAAGTTCCTCTTCATTTAATGATTATGTTATTCAATGTACATGTAATTACAGTTGTTACTAAAAGCACACACAATAATATCAAAGTAATACCACAAGGATCAAAGTAACTCACCAGCATGGGCAATAAGCCTTGCACCAACCAACTCCCCTACCAATGTGGTCAGGTTAGGTGCAATGGCCAGCATTCTATTCTTAAGGTAGTCATACAGCTGGGCCCTGTAATCTGCTATTTCTAGAATTTGGTCGCACAGGAACATTATGTTTTCTTCATCTTCTTTGGAAATCTGAAACCAAATAAAAAAAAATATGTCAATTTATCAATTTATCATACATCTTTCTCACAAAATTTGTATATAGACTGCATTATTATAAAAAAAAACATTATTGAAATGAATATCATACCAAATATGATATGGAAAACTCCTAAATAAAAATAATATCAAGCTCTTACTGTAATTTTCATAATTACCAAATATCAACATGCAAACAATGTTTGGCTTCCGTAAATCAAACTGTACCTTTTATATCATTGATTTTTTAATATTTGACTGGCAACAGAGAAAAGCTAAATTCCAATGGGCAACTAGCAACTACAGTCTGTCTAATATTAAAAAAATTTCAGTAACATGCAATACTACTACTCTATTATTTACATGTACTGTACAGTATCTAACCTCAACTCCCATAGATATTTCAGCTGCAGCCTTCAATTGTTCTTCCACTTCTTCAGGAAGAATCTCAGAGAAATCCTGATCAGCAACTTTGGTTCTTGTACCCATGGCTTTTACAGTCTTAGCATATGCAATGTTATCTGTGATGATCTTACTGAGTTCAGGGAAATGCCAACCAAACCATTCACGACATCTCATAACATAGTTGTTGAGCTCTTTGTCCAGGTCATCCAGAAGAGAAATGGCTTGTACTATCATGGTGTCTACTTTATCTGGACTAAACTTTAACTTGTATCTTGACAAACTGCAAGAAGAATTTTTAAAACATTAGTTCCATTTGGCCTTTGGCCTGTGCATTTGGTTACCACATTAACCCAGTTCCACTGTATACACTCTAGGTTAATGAAGTACATGTACGGTATAATGATAATGATAATAATAATAATGATATTGATTTATATAGTGCCCTTTCTATGTATATATCCAAAGGCACTTTACAATCATGAGAGGTGGTTAGTATGTGGCACGTAGGCACTGAGGGTGGTCACTGCCAGTGTTTCTTTACATCCTCAGTGGTTCTTTTACATCCCTCTCACTTGAAAGTCTAACCGTTTGCAGATGTAATTACAAAGGCAGCACTTTCTTCTCAGTTATAACCCTTGAGTGTTGGTCTGGCCGGGACTCGAACCACGACCTCCCACACAAAAGTCCGGAGCTCAATCAACTGAGCCAACTGGGTGGGAATAAGGAATGAAAGGAAGTGAAAAATGAAAATCCTGGGGGTATCGTAAAAATATAACTTACATATCTTGTTACAATTTTTACTAAAATTTCAAAAAAACAACATTAACAAAACAAACTGTATTTGTGAACAACAATACCTATGTGCCAAGCCCAAAGCCATTGCAGCCATTTCCTTGTCCTGTATACCAGTAACAAGGTTATTCATCTGGTTCCTGATCCCTCTCATCAGTTCTTGAATAGCATTGGAAGAGACACAAGTAATGTTCATCTTGTCCTGGAATGGAAATAAAGACAGGTTTGTTTGAAAAAAGAAAACATTGGGAAATAAAATCTTTAATTGTTGTGCAAAACCACTTCATATAACTTGATTGGCAAATAATAATAATAATAATAATAATAATAAATAAATCTTTCATCAGGGAGCCCACTCACAATAGTGATTTTCAGTGAGGCCCTGAGAAACACACACACACACACAAAGTAATAATAACAAAAATAATAATAGAAAATATAAATATTTAACAATTAGAAGACGAACTCGAGATTTCTATCGGCTGATAGTTGACGAGGGGCTCTGGCCCCGAGTCAACTATCAAAGCCGATAGAAATCGAGAGTGAGTCTTCTAATTGTTTTAGTAAAAATCTCAACTAAACTATACTATACTAAACTAAACTTCACAAAAGCGCGAAGGAAAAGCCGCCATTTTTTCAAAACAAGTCTGGCTTTCTCTACCCACTATCTATCGGCTGATAGATAGTGAGTACGTTAGCCAATCAGAATGCAGGATTTGCAATAGTATAGTAGTAGAATTTTACTAAAGGAAATTAGAAGTAAGAAATATATAAAAATTAAAACTATGAATGCATATCAAATAAACGTCAATGATGTGTATGCATCGAATATTGAATGTAGTGGTAGTGTTTAACTCCACTCACTTTAATAGCACCAGCCAGCTTAGCATCAGACACAGCCAGTTGTTCATGAGCATCTTTGGCCACAACCTTCTTCAAGAGTTTCTTCAAGCCTTTTCCCATCTTGCCCTCCACAGCGGCAGTGGTGGCTGGTAAAACAATGAACAATAATCAATACTTTAGAATATTTTCAGATACCATGCAGTAACCCAAAATACAGTAACCAAGTTCATGTTACCCTTTAAATTTTGATACCAGCTATGTTCAATATCATATCATGTATGGTGTAAGATGAAATAGTGAAGTGACTACACCAGTACCCCACCAGCTAATGTTGCAAATCGTTATTTTAACTTGTCGGTCATCATGATGACCAGGAAAAATTGAATTCGGACAGTCAAATGCCAGTCACCTATTACAAGTACATCAATATATGTTCAATGTGTTTCTTACAGTAAACATAACCAATTAAGCGATGACACAAAATTCTTCTTGATCAGTGTTCACACTTATACATGTAACCAGCAAGTGTTTTGGACAAGCTCCCAAAAAGCCCCAATATCATTTTGCTTTCTGGGAGCTGAGCCTGGCACAATATTTAGCTTAAATTTGATATTTCCTGACTTTCATCTTAAATTACATACAGTAGATCCTTCCATAAATTATATCCACTGTGCTTTGGAATTTTACTGTGTTATCAATGCGGAATTCCAGCACAACATAAATCATTGGTACCTCATTGGAATAGGTTCACACAGATCATCCGTTTGAATTGAAAACAATAGAATTAGAGTTTGTGTAAAACCAAATACATGTGTTTTACTGGAAGCTGTGTGCTAAAATATTTACCTGCTAAAGCTTCAGTCGTATCATCAAACTTGTGGAAATGCTTCAACTTTACACTAGAAATCAAACAAAACCAGACCATCAACATACATTACATACAAGTAACTACACTGTAGTAATGGTTCTCAATGTATTGAGTTCAACTGAATTCGGTAAGCGAACATAATCGAACTGCTAACTTTGTCTTACTTTACCAATCAAATCAAATTAGCTCATTGGTACTGGAAATCACAAGCTTAAGTTAGGCAAAAGAATAAAACAACCTACACTTTGCTGGCTGAATCAGGAGACTCGAATTCTTTGTACAAATCATCGACATTCTTCAGCTTCTTCTCGTCCAGCAACTACGAACAACAACACGCATTTTATACTCTTATTCATCAAGATAAACGTCAAAAAAGCCATTTAAGCACTCATAAGAAAGTATTGTTCCATATTTTACCTTAAATATAGCATATCCTGCCGGAGTTTCGAATAAAACAAGCATTTTTGCAGCAAACACTTCAGAACCTCGAGTTTTTCTTGTCGCACGTGGAGAACCCGCTTATGGGAAATACCGCTGACACGATTGAATGCTTGTTAACCAGCATGCACTGCGCCTTTGAACGATTCCTATTCTCTTTCCCGTTCTTGTTGTCTTTCCTTTTCTTTCTTTCTTTTTTTAGAGTGAATTTAGTCACCTTGTTGAATAGTTGATGTCAACTAAATTAGATAATTTATCTAATATTTTAGTTGACGTCACATAAATTTGAATCTACGAGTCTAAAACGGCTACTGAAATCAGGGGGAGGGGGGGAACAATGATAACTGAAAGTAACTGTCTCTCCACACATTCTTTGGTAAAGTATTTGCATGACCGTTACTTTGGCGCGCATTTATTATTCTAGGTGACGTCACCTAAATAGTTATCTACGTTAAATAAATGTATGTAACTATTCAAAATTTAACTTTTAATTTATTAAGATGGACTATTATCAATTCAAACAATAGGTTTTGCTCATTTTCATTTGATTCGGCACATGTGAAATTCGACGCCCAGACCACTGAAACACCTTATTTTTTGATATAAATGATGTTTCATCTGCGCTAAAGTTCGGCGTAATTAATAATTTATGCCTGTGTACAAACAAGTAATTAACCTTATATTTTAATTGTGATTTTTTTTTAATATTCCAAAATATAATATATCTTTATTTAACGTTAAAAGCGTGGACACTGGATGCAACGTTGCTTGCAAAGGGGAGATCGCATCGTGTGTCCACTCGTTAAACGCGCGTGCGACGTTGCCGACAACGGCGTGTGAACACGTCTGCAACGTTGCTTGCAACAGGGAGATGCTCTCAACCAATGAAAGGCGATAATTTGAACTTGGTAACCGCGCCTAGTCAATTTCATGCGACGTCCCAAGCAACGTCGCATCGTGTGTCTGTGCCTTAATTCGCGTAATTATTTCTGTTCAGTAGATCATAAAACTATCAGTGTCTCTGGTTTCCCTTTTGATGTCCAGGCTATTCTTCTTCTCTCCAAGGTCCCCAGTAACCATTCCGTTCAGCCGTTTGTTTTGCCTTCTTATCGGGAGCAGTCTTGAGCGACGGGACAACACCCTTCATGTAGAAATCAACGCGTTTCTTTAGGGTCGTTACTACATCTGGGAGCCTGGTACTGAGGTCAGTGCGTTCCTCTGGGTCAGCGGTGATGTTGTACAGCGCCATTTCGATTATATTATTGAATCCCTGGAAGAAAGAAATTTTAAGAATTCGGTTTTATTATTATTATTATTATTATTATTATATTTATTTATTTATTCATTATTTAATAGCTTCAACAAAGCATGGATAGACTCGTAGTCAATGTGGACATGCCTCATACTTACATAAACGTAAAAAAATCAATACAATTTACAGCAGATACATAACTAACAACTAATATGACATGAATAATAATCTATCGACAACAAACTGTTGCCGGAATAACAGACGGTTTTAAAAGTGCTTATTCGGTCAGGATGAAAGTGTTAGTGAAATGAGTTTCAAAGTCTTGCTTGTTGTTAAGTTGCAATTATTTCTCTTTTGTACTTCATAGGTTTTTCTCCCACGTACTACGTCAGTTTACCTCTAAAATTATTAGTCATGAACTCTGGCTGGGAAGAGTGAGTAATCACTCTTTTCATGTAGAATTTCTATGTTTTAGGTTTAAAACTATGTTCAGGATGTTGTTATTGGTTTTGTTGTTGTTACGTCGTCGTTGTCGTTGTTATTTCTACGTGATCCCCCAATCACGTAGCCTTTTAGGGTAAACTTCATATTCTACTGTACACTTACAATATCTTTATAAACATGCTGTTCTCCCGGCCATTCTTGCTCCAGTTCCGGTGGTTTAAACCAAGTTAAGTTGGGAACATTCATCATGATTTTCATGTCCCCAACACGTAAAGCAATTCCTTCGTAACCACGAGGATTATCATGTACTGATGATGAAGCTATGTCGATGTTATGAAGGATTTCTTTCCTTGGAGAGGGGTCTCCTTTTGAGATCGCGTCCCAGACATTGAAACCGTCAAGTGGAGGTGGGACTGCAGAGTCATCGATACCTAGGACGACAAAGAAAATGAATCGATTTTCGTACGTTATTCAGTGACTTACAACATGTACACGGTACGGTATGATGTAGAGTAGTTATTGTATTAGTGGGAAATGTACGGTACTTAGAGCACGTACACCGTACGACATACCGTATAGAGCAGGTATATGTTAAGAAAGGGAAACGTATGTATACGGCACTGATGTATACAGCACGTACACACGGTAAGGAATGTCGTACACCGATTATGGTAAGAGAAACTTACGGTTCTACCTTAGAGCACGTACAACATACGATAGAGCAGTTATGGAATTAGTGGGAAACGTACGGTACTTACAGCACGTACACTGTACGACATGCTGCATAAAGCAGCAGAGCCGTAGCGCCCACAGGGGCCGGGGGGGGGGCGCCTCCTATTTTCTCCCAAAAAAGTAAATACAAATGATTAAATTTCGTTTTCAATTCCATACGAAAGTCGCTCTAGCTAATTCAAAGCATGCACAATTAATAGCTTATATGTGTTGCAAACAACTGAAAAAATTAATGTTTCCCTAATTAATTTCATTATGATCTTCACGTAATTCTAAATGACTTTTATATTTTACAATTGGGTTTCCTGTTTCTATTACCTGCCAATGCAACAAGAGTCGGGTACCAGTCAGTCACGTGGATAAGTTCTTTACAAATGCGCTTCTTCTGAGCGATCATTTCTCCATGGACAAATCCTGACCCTCTCACCCCTCCCTCCCAAAGTGTTGCTTTGTGTCCTCTGAGAGGCCAGTTATATCCCCCTCCTAGAGGGATACCTCCGTTGTCTGTAGTGAAAATCATCAATGTATTCTCCCATAACCTGAATAGGAAAAGGATTAAAATTACTACCACAAATGAAAATTATACCTAGAGGTGAGTTAAATAGGCAGGATGCAGGAAGAGGGGATGAGCCTTTTCCCAACCTGCCACCAAAATAGATTTTCAGGCACTTCTTGATAAATAAAAATATATCTGAGCATAAACAATGGTTTGTCTACTGGAAATAAATCATGCCGCATTACTAAAGGCGCAGAAATACGAGCAACCAGATCGCGCAACTTGTCGCGCAAAAATTTTACGTAACAAGTTGTAGAGCGAATGTTGCTCGCATTTTCCGCATACCGACTCATGCACTTACCCTTTTTTCTTCAAGGCTTTGGTCACATTCCCTATCGCCTCGTCCACTGCACTAACCATGGCACAGTAATCCCGTCTTTTAGTGTTCTTAATGTATTTGTATTCATTCACGAATCGCTCAGGTGCTTGGGTCGGTGCGTGGACGTTTTGGAATGGAAGATACAGGAAGATGGGTGCTGATGTGTTATGGCTGAGAATCACCTCTTCAGCTCGCTAAAATGAAATATTACGTTCTGTTAACAACTTCTTCTCAAAATGTGATGCTGAACCATCGGGAAGCATGCAAGGTGGTGTAAGCTGCTAATGGAAGGTCTCTCATGTACCAATGCAACCGGTTTTGAGATCTGCCGGGCTCGGTGTCATATGTGAGTAGAGTTGCTTATTGGTTCTCTCTTGTGCTTTGATGGTTTTCCTCCCGAAGCAAAAATCAACTTCAAAATTTTAATAGACCTTTTTACGAATTCGCGCGATCGCTTGAATGACCACGAAACAATGGCTCCAAGTCGAGGTTGGACTTGATAAATATAGAGTTAAATAATATGAATATATGAACACGTCAAGGCTAACCTCGACTTGCAACCATTGTTTCGAATTCGGGAAAGGTCTATTCGATCTGGCGTCGAGTGATTTGGTCATGAGTCTCTGGCTCGCGAGACTTAGAAATAACTCCCTGCGAGTTTAACATAAAATAAATCATATATAGGGGTGATCGAGATGCGCAAATGTACCACCCTAGTACCACTCTTGTTCCCATATCGTTTGTCATACCTTTGAAAATATTTCAGCAGAGTACTTGTTATTCATATCTTTAACTGGAGTCTTCTGATCGCGTAGGTCAAGTATCCCCTCTCTCTCGTGGGTCCAGTGATCTTCAGCGCCAACATAAAACCCGTAGAACGTGTCAAATCCCCGGTAGGTGGGGGTATACGGCCATTCAAAGAACCCAAGATGCCATTTGCCAACCATATGAGTAGCGTAGCCTAATGGTCAAAAACATACCAAACTACATGCTTAGTTCGATTCATCTATTTTTATTAGGAATAATAAAAAAAAATATTGGATGAAGGTTGCATATAAATGTTGTAATTTAGCAAGAACGAGGCCTTGTTTGAGGTGCAGTGGGTCTTGCCTATTCACCACTCACGGTTGCTATGTAAAAAAAATAAATCACTAAGAGGTTTTTCTTATGTTTTAACTTCATGTATAAAACCAATTTGTGAAATGGATCTTTTTCTGATATGTGTAATGCATGGCGTCATCACTCCTACGTAATTCATGACGTCACATTTCATTATCATGTCAAGTTCACTGTTACTATCAGGGATTGGCTGACTGCTCTAGCTCGGCCAACCAGAGGTTCAAAGGTAACTGAAATGCATGATAATGAATATTTTCGGTTAATAATTAACTATTAATGACTAACCTGCCTTCTTCATCATCTGTGGTAGTAGTTGTAGGTTCAGGGGGAGGCCGTACGGTTCGTCAGGTTTAATCACTCCGTGTTGCAAACCTGGAATAAAAATCGATTGACAGTGAATGATACGATGATTAAAGTGATCGATTATGATAATAGAGGCTTTGCACCATCACGTGATGGCAGCCATGACAGGAGACACAACAATAGAGTCTTTTCCCCCTAAGAAACTGAATTCTTTCTCGTGTAAATAAGATGAGACCAGATTCAATTGTTCCTGCCTCCTGTCATGGCTGCCATCGCATGATGATGCAAAGCCTCTATATGACACGTTTTCTTTTGACCGCATTAAGAAGCATTCGATACATATTTTTTCATTGGGTTGCCTGTGGCGGAGGCGGCGTATGAAAATTTCCACCACAGGCTACCCAAGCGTAAAATTGTCAGTGGCTCCCGTGTAGCTACTACACACAACAAAACCCATCATTTATTCTGTGTGGGTGTTGAAAACACCGCAATTTTGAACCTTTTTATGGTGGAAAATTTCAATTAAGAAATGCTAAAACTGACCATCAATAACTTAGGGGGTGGGTACGGATTGAAATACAAGAATACAATCAGTATTTCAGTTTCAAACGAATTAAGTTTGAAGGATTTCGACCTTACCAGTATGTATAGGGTATCTTCCACTAAGCAGAGCACTTCTGGTTGGAGAACAAATCGGCTGGACATAGTAGTTTTCCAGAATAACCCCTTCGTACGCCAATGCATCGATATTCGGTGTCTTTATTGATGTTACGTTATGGAATCCAACATCACTCCATCCGAGATCGTCTACGGCAACCAGTAGGACATTAGGAGGGGTACAATAGACACTTGTGAATAAACTGATGAGCAGAAGGAGGGGTAACATGGTGCTCCTGGCGGTCTGTGTTGCTTCTGATACTCGTTCTGGTACGAGACAGCACAACTAGAAGAACCGGAAATAGACTTGACCTTGATGTCACTAGGGAAACAATGCATTTTGATGTAAAAAGTAAAAAAAATAAAAGTAACACAACATACTCAGATAAAATATTTATGTGCGTTACTACCTGGGATCTAATATTCCTATTTATATTCGTTCATCCAATCCATTCCAGGTACGTTCGTATGCACAGGTCTAAAGAAAAGATATAAGCACATATCGTCGAAAATTATTTAACCATTTTGATTTATTTAGGTATTGTTTGACCCTCGTAATGATATCAGCCTCGTCCCTAGGATACTTCAGCTCAGCGTCAGCTCTCAGCTTCAGAGCTGAGACACGTAGCATGGCAAAACGCTCGGAGTTATCTTAAAAACTCAGCAGACGAATCGCATTTATTTCTTTACAAAACTATTTATAATCGTTTTTCATTGTTTCGCTTGAAAAATCATCAAACTTGAATTGAGCATAGACAGCTCAGTCACGAAAATTGAGGTTTAACTCGGCTAGTCGCCTGAGACGCAAATAGACCATTTTTGAGATGCGCGAGCGCTTTAAAAAATATCGCAGGCGCAGACATGATCTCGAGCATTTTCGGGCAGCTTCAATAGTGCGCGAGATCTTGCCCGAAAATGCCTCTTTTTCACGCCGGCGCCTGCGATGTTTTTGAAAGCGCTCGCGCATCTCGAAAATGGTCTTATATGACTCCATACCGAACAGTGAAGAGAGCAGCCTGGGGACGAGGCTAGTTCAAAGACTATTAATATTACATAACTTGGTTTTGTTACGTCTTAAATGACGTCATATCTATAATTATTGGTGATAATCTAATCTAAATGACCAATCAGCGTGCGCGCGCGTCTAATTAACACATCAACAATGATTTTTTTGTTTAGCTGTCTGAAAATGAATTCCTTGGCGATTATACTAGGAAAATCTACCAGAATGTAAGGACAAAAATACCGTTGAACGACCTTTGTAGGGATCGTCTTTCAAGAATGGGACGAAGTGTCCCAAAAGTGTTTTTATTTCTGTTCACACTCTACTTCTGTGCCTTGCAAGGTACGAACTATTATGATCCGGCAAAAGATATTAGATATCAACAAGATTTGATTCGTTGCTGTTAACGTTGTTGTCGTTGTCGTAGTTTTGGTTGTCAGTGTTGTCGTCGTCGTTGTAGTTGTCGTAGACATTACAAGAAGATAGGTGTAATAAGATAACCTAGGTTAAATAAAGAAAACTATACTTATAATATGATGCATTAAACTAATTGACAAACACAAGTTACAAATTGCTCTGAGCATGCAAGTATTCCTTAAAAACTGAGTTGAATAACTACTGAACCAACTTTATCCTATTCCAACTAGGAGACGCACAGCAAATCAACAATGTTTTCGAACCGGTAAAGCCAATGCTAGACAACAGACAAGAAAGCCAAGGTAAGGAGCAATATAGAGAAGTGGTTTAATTTTGTATGAGTATGAAACGATACGGCAAATGATTTGTAACCGTACCGTAACCGTAACTATGCTTTGTGGCTGGACGAATTGCTCTGGAAGACAATGGTATGCCATCTTATTGTTACGTACGGCATGCCATACTGTGTACGTCTTGTAATTTAGTACCCTACGTTTCCTACTCATACGATTGAGCAATAGCGCTCACAGAGGCAAAATAAAGCAAGAGTGGAATTAAATTTTCATTTATGGCATGTCGTACCGTGTACGTGGTACGTGCTGTAAGTCAATTTCTACTCTTATCATAACCATTCTTATGGGAAGCCATTTCAATGTTATGACATGTTGTACCGGCGTACGTGCTTTAAGTCAGTACCGTATGTTTCCCACTTATACGATAACCATTCTTATGGGAAGCCATTTCAATGTTATGACATGTCGTACCGTGTACGTGCTGCAAGTTAGTACCAAAAAAAGTCGCATCTTCCTATAGTTTTTCTCCCTTGTCAATGCCTCATTTGTTAACCAGTTTATTTCATTTGAACAGTCAACCAGGTAGAGACTTCAAATATCCTCTTGCCTTCAAATCAAAATAGTCAACGACTCAGCAACGTAATATCTTACAAACACCGAGAAAATGAGAGCGATACGTCCAAAAACAAATCTTCTTTTTGGAGTGCTATCAAGTATCGCATCGTCGTACTTTCGTTGATTTTTTCTGGATTACTTCTGGCTCTGGGCTTGTTCTCCAAAGGCTTGTACAGGAAAATGTAAGCTTGCCAATCATATATTAACGAAAAAACGTTAATCGTGAAGATTACTGTGCAACTCAGTCTGCACCTTTTAGTGATGCTCATCATATATATGGAGATCAGTAAAATATCCAGACTGAGATGTTCAGTAATCTAACAATTATGGTCCGGCATTTCTCGTAGTGGATGAATGATTGGATGGTCCTGTGGTTGATTGGCTGTCGGTATTGATTGTGCGGGATGGTTGACGTTTGGCTTTCCATGGTTGCACTGGTCGCTTGGTCGGCAGGCTGTCACTCGATCGGTCGCAGTTGGTCGGTTGGTCGGTTTGGCAGGATTTTGAGTTGCTTGGTTTGACATGATTGATTAGTTGTTTGGCTATTGCAATGGTCGTTCGGTAAGCTGTGTCACTCGGTCGAATGGTTGGGTGGATGGTCGCTTGATCGATCGCTGTCACCCGATCGGTCAATCGATTAAGCGGGATGTTGTCGAGTTGTTTGGTTTGACAAGGTTAATAGACTTCCTCGACTCGGACATGATTATATTTTCATATTTCAAACCACGTGTCATTCAATTGAGAATAAAAATTTGTTGGACTTGTATTCATGTGTCTTTTTTTTATGCGCGACCGTTAAAGAGAGTGAAGGACACATGGTCTGAAATGGGGAAAATTACACCCAAGCAAATGAGGTTTATTGGTTGCTTGGTTGCATTGGGCAGTTTATTGATAACTGAGTCGGCTTGGTCCGAGTACTAGTTTGCTTGTTCGGTTAATTATTTGCATTCATGTTTTTTTCCTTTTTGATGAGTACAGAAAACAGAAGAGGATGCAAGAAGAGTTTTCCATGACGTACCATGATGCAAAACTATCCAGTCAGTTTCTTACAGATCTCTCGGAAAGTGAGAGGTAAGCCGAAGGATGGAGGGATGGAGGGATGGAGGGATGGAGGGATGGAGGGATGGAGGGATGGAGGGATGGAGGGATGGAGGGATGGAGGGATGGAGGGATGGAGGGATGGAGGGATGGAGGGATGGAGGGATGGAGGGATGGAGGGATGGAGGGATGGAGGGATGGAGGGATGGAGGGATGGAGGGATGGAGGGATGGAGGGATGGAGGGATGGAGGGATGGAGGGATGGAGGGATGGAGGGATGGAGGGATGGAGGGATGGAGGGATGGAGGGATGGAGGGATGGAGGGATGGAGGGATGGAGGGATGGAGGGATGGAGGGATGGAGGGATGGAGGGATGGAGGGATGGAGGGATGGAGGGATGGAGGGATGGAGGGATGGAGGGATGGAGGGATGGAGGGATGGAGGGATTACAAATTTCTCAGAAACGAGTGCATACATTTATTGGACTTCCCAATAGGGCTTTTCAGGCCAATTTACGAGCAATAATTGAAATGCGAGACTGGGTGCTCGGAAACGTTTCTGTGTATCAAGAGAGTATGAAGTAAGTGAACACATCTCCGTGCCCTATGATAATTATTTGAAAACCTATTTTTAGCCCCGCGCAGCTACTTCCAGCTCCGCGCGCAGCCTAAAATATTTATCATGCGATTCCTGATTCAGTTCAGGCTGCGCGCGCAGCTAAAAATAAATTTTCAAATCATTTTCATGGGGATAGACCTATGAATGAGAGATGTGCTCTCTTACTTCATACTCTCTTGTGTGTATACGTCACTGGAACTACTTTCTACCCTAAAGCGTCGCTCAGTCCTCTTGCAATTAATAAATGCGCAACCCCCGCTCGCTTCTGTCAAGGGTTAGTAATTGTTAGAACTAATCTAGTATTAATTCTTTAAATCAAATTAAATTGCAGATCAGATACCAACCCCTCAGATCTACCTCGTAAGACTGCAGCAGACAAACCAGTAGTAATCGACATACCTACAGCAAGAGCCCCGATCCCTTCACAGATCAGCTTAACATCTCCAAAGGGCGAAACCAAAAAAACAGTCTGGCAAGCGGACGACTTCGTTCGAGTTGATTTGAGCGACGATAGCGGGTATCATAACGTGCATGGAATCATTTTTTGAGTGAAAGCATCAATAGGCCCCTTTTCATATGACGTTAAAGCAGCTCAATTTGGAGAACAAAATAAAAGAATTTCAATCTCCTGAGAATTGGAACCTATTGTTTAATTTGTCCTCTAAATCGAGCTGCATTCCGACGTGCTGCAAGGGGTCTATAGCTGTTATTGCTGTTACAATTGATGGCTTTGTACGCACCTTCAGTTTCTAGTAAATGCTTAACTTTGTTTTGCTGCAGAACACCACGTAAATCAACACGGCCAAGAAGAACCTCATCACTACCAAGTCTATCTTCTGATCAATCCTCTTCCAGTCCAGAGAGCCGAGACTCTTCAAGACGAGATGCTGTACTACTTTACAGGTAACTATCCGCCTCCCTCCTCCCTCTCGATGATTCGTTTCCTTTTTTATCTGTCTGTCTGTCTGTCTTTTAAAAAAGAATTGTTTAATTCTTCTGTCTATCTGACTGTCTAGTTGTCTGTCTGTCTGTCTATCTCTCTCTTTAAATTTGTTTTCTTGTTCGTTCGTTCGTTCGTTCGTTCTTTCTTCTGTTTGTTTATTTGTCCGTTATTTTATTTTTTTCGTGCGTTCCTTCATTCGTTCATTTTTCTGTCTATCTTTCTGGTAATTGTTATCCGTTTGTTTGTCATTAGTTCATTTGTTTGTTTTTTCTATCTGTCCATTCGTTTGTTTAACTATAGCTATCGTCTGTATTGATGTTGTTTTTTGCTTGTTTGTCTGTTTGTCTGTCTTTTTATTTGTTTGTTTCTTGTAATGAAGAAAAAGTACGAGAAAAAATTTTCATAAAACTGCTTTTCCTTTTGGATCCGGAAGTCGTTTTTCCATCCGAGTGACGTCACACTTAAAAGCTCTGTATGTTTGTTTGTCTGTTTTTAAGGAGACACTTGGATGTAAATGAATGAAAATTGGAAATGACTTGAAATGACTTGGTTAAACTTATGTATATGGCCCCAATAGTAGACAAGTTAGCAACATATTTTTTCACAGTGAAACTAGTGCGGATAAAAACTATCGATTATTGTAGCATCTAAATTGTGAGTAGATTTTTGCCAATCTGGTCTTCATAATCATAATTGAGTCATATTATCCTCACATATTTGAATTATTTTAACTTTCAAAAATTGGGAAGTTTTCAAGTTTTCATGCTCCTTTGTATTTTTTTTTTTTTTTTCGTTTTTTTTTGTTGTTTTTTTTTGTTTTGTTTTGGTGTTCAATGCCTATGAATGCGTAAATTTCTTTTCCAGTGATGATGAAGACTTTCTTGCTGATCTCAAAAAGAAGCGCAAAAAGGAAAAGAAGGCCTGGAAGAAAATAATCAAGGCCAGCCAGCTGAGGGCTTCCTAAAGATAAAACCACAATCCCCAACAAATGTCTACACAATAGTAGAATTGTCGTTCAGAATCATTTCTTAATGGGAAGAAAAATAACTGAAAAAGAAAAGGAATTCATAAGTGACTGTACGACCATATTATACATCTAGACTGTGTCAGTTGGCTAGGAAATGTGTATACGACGTCTGTTGCTGTACTGACTGAAGAGAAAATATCAAAAATAAAAGTCATTTAATTAAATGAATGAAAATCGTTCTTATTTTTGTGAGAGTAAACCTTAATAGTGTTGCCTAACAAACCTGTGGCCCTTGTTTCAAAAACGAATTGGAATTTATAGAAGGGTTTTTTATTAGCCCAAACAACAACAACAACGACAACAACAATAATAATGATGATGATGATGATGATGATGATGATGATGATGATGATCGATAATGATGATCGATGATGATGATCGATGATGATGATCAATGATGATGATCGATGATGATGATCGATGATGATGATCGATGATGATGATCGATGATGATGATCGATGATGATGATCGATGATGATGATCGATGATGATGATCGATGATGATGATCGATGATGATGATGATGATCGATGATGATGATCGATGATGATGATCGATGATGATGATCGATGATGATGATCGATGATGATGATCGATGATGATGATCGATGATGATGATGATGATCGATGATGATGATCGATGATGATGATGATGATGATGATGATGATGATGATGATGATGATGATGATGATGATGATGATAATGATGATGATAAAAAACTTATCACCTAAAAAACTTACTATTTATGGGAGCTCCGCTTTTAGGCAGTGCCTAAATCTATACATTATCCTGGAGGATCCAATCATAACCTGGCATAGGAATAAGAATATATGGGTCATAATAAGCCGAAGTTTTAAAGTTAATTAATACACTGAGCCTTGAAATTCGTTTAAAAGGGAAGTACAAACTTGCTTCGTGTCGTAATTCCATTTTTGGCGTGTTTGGTTTTTCCGCTGACGCTGTAATTCTCATATACACATGCGCATGCTTTGTAGCACTTCCTTATCTCTCTTGATGCCAAAAAATACCATGTTTCAAAGTATTTTAAGATATAAGACCGAATAAAAATTCAATTCTGACATTTACCCCTGGCTGTTCTATGTATACGCCGCGAATGGGCTTTTGAAAGCACGTCCCACATGGAAAGAAATAACCATTGTAACAAAACCATCAGCGACACAATCGACATACCGGGTGTGCTGGTCATAGCAAGGGGTTAATCATCTACGGTCTAGGGGCCGACTAACCTCTCCCTTAGGCTTCGGCCGAGCTTCCTGATCAGTCAGTAATGTCCTCCCGGGATAGCGGTGTTGGGGTCAAAATCTTCAGCATAGCCGTAAGTCCATACGATGCTTCAGCAATCGATGTCTGGAAGTATGGTCCTGGTTAATCAAGCAATAAAAAACATACTGATCTCAAAAACCTTAATCTTTCGTTTTGAAGCGACAAGAGGAATTCTAAATGCGCATCTTACTCTTAGTGCTTTTTTCTGATCATACTTCAGTCCTTGCTTAGCTGGATAGATCATATATATTTTCACTTTTTTTCAATCAATGTTAAAAACTGCCGCGCTTGTCATCTTGCGTGTCTTGCACATATGAAATACTGACACTTAATTAGCAGATTCATTTCATGATTGTTTGATATATTTTTCAACCCATCGAGTACAAAATAAAACATGATAAAAAAGAAAGAAAGAAAGAAAGAAAGAAAGAAAATAAGGAAGGAAGGAAGGAAGAAAAATACAAAATCATGCATACCATTAGGTACCAAACCAAAATATGGTATGGTTTTTTTCACTATCAGACAGTGAAGTAAAGATCATGTTAGTGGTAGTATCATCTTCGTTGAACTGAGATGTATTGGGTGGGCGCATAGGAATAAGAATGTACACGAGATGGATTGGATGAACGCATAGGAATGAGAATGTATACGAGATGGATTGGATGAACGCATAGGAATAAGAATGTACACGAGATGGATTGGATGAACGCATAGGAATAAGAATGTACACGAGATGGATTGGATGAACGCATAGGAATGACAATGTACACGAGATAGATTGGATGGGCGCATAGCAATAAGAATATACACGAGATAGATTGGATGAACGCATAGGAATGACAATGTACACGAGATAGATTGGATGGGCGCATAGCAATAAGAATGTATACGATATGGATTGGATGGGCGCATAGGAATAAGAATGTACACGAGATGGATTGGATGGGCGCATAGTAATAAGAATGTACGCGAGATGGATTGGATGGGCGCATAGGAATAAGAATATACACGAAATGGATTGGATGAACGCATAGGAATGACAATGTACACGAGATAGATTGGATGGGCGCATAGGAATAAAAATGTACACGAATTGGATTAGATAAACGCATAGCAATAAGAATGTATACGATATGGATTGGATGAACGCATAGGAATGACAATGTACACGAGATGGATTGGATGGATGTATAGGAATAAGAATGTACATGAGATTGATTGGATGGATGTATAGGAATAAGAATGTACACGAGATAGATTGGATGGATGTATAGGAATAAGAATGTACACGAGATAGATTGGATGAACGCATAGGAATAAAAATGTACACGAATTGGATTAGATAAACGCATAGGAATATGAATGTACACGAGACGAATTGGATGGGCATACAGGAATAATAATGTACACGAAATGGATTGGATGAAAGCATAGCGATAAGAATGTATACGAGATGAATTGGAAGAACGCATAGGAATGAGAATGTACACGAGATGGATTGGATGAACGCATAGGAATGAGAATGTACACGAGATGAATTGGATGGATGTATAGGAATGAGAATGTACACGAGATGAATTGGATGGATGTATAGGAATGAGAATGTACACGAGTTTGATTAGATAAACGCATAGGAATAAGAATGTACACGAGATGGATTGGATGGATGTATAGGAATAAGAATGTACACGAGATAGATTGGATGGATGTATAGGAATAAAAATGTACACGAGATGGATTAAATGGATGTATAGGAATAAGAATGTACACGAGATGGATTGGATGGATGTATAGGAGTAAGAATGTACACGAGATGGATTGGATGGATGTATAGGAATAAAAATGTACACGAGATGGATTGGATGGATGTATAGGAATAAGAATGTACACGAGATGGATTGGATGGATGTATAGGAATAAGAATGTACACGAGATGGATTGGATGGATGTAAAGGAATAAGAATGTACACGAGATGGATTGGATGGATGTATAGGAATAAAAATGTACACGAGATGGATTAAATGGATGTATAGGAATAAGAATGTACACGAGATGGATTGGATGGATGTATAGGAATAAAAATGTACACGAGATGGATTGGATGGATGTATAGGAATATGAATGTACACGAGATGGATTGGATGGATGTATAGGAATAAAAATGTACACGAGATGGATTAAATGGATGTATAGGAATAAGAATGTACACGAGATGGATTGGATGGATGTATAGGAATAAAAATGTACACGAGATGGATTGGATGGATGTATAGGAATAAAAATGTACACGAGATGGATTGGATGGATGTATAGGAATAAGAATGTACACGAGATGGATTAAATGGATGTATAGGAATAAAAATGTACACGAGATGGATTAAATGGATGTATAGGAATAAGAATGTACACGAGATGGATTGGATGGATGTATAGGAATAAGAATGTACACGAGATGGATTGGATGGATGTATAGGAATAAGAATGTACACGAGATGGATTGGATGGATGTATAGGAATAAAAATGTACACGAGATGGATTAAATGGATGTATAGGAATAAGAATGTACACGAGATGGATTGGATGGATGTATAGGAATAAGAATGTACACGAGATGGATTGGATGGATGTATAGGAATAAAAATGTACACGAGATGGATTAAATGGATGTATAGGAATAAGAATGTACACGAGATGGATTGGATGGATGTATAGGAATAAGAATGTACACGAGATGGATTGGATGGATGTATAGGAGTAAGAATGTACACGAGATGGATTGGATGGATGTATAGGAATAAGAATGTACACGAGATGGATTGGATGGATGTATAGGAATAAGAATGTACACGAGATGGATTGGATGGATGTATAGGAATAAGAATGTACACGAGATGGATTGGATGGATGTATAGGAATAAGAATGTACACGAGATGGATTGGATGGATGTATAGGAATAAGAATGTACACGAGATGGATTGGATGGATGTATAGGAATAAGAATGTACACGAGATGGATTGGATGGATGTATAGGAATAAGAATGTACACGAGATAGATTGGATGGATGTATAGGAATAAGAATGTACACGAGATGGATTGGATGGATGTATAGGAATAAGAATGTACACGAGATGGATTGGATGGATGTATAGGAATAAGAATGTACACGAGATGGATTGGATGGATGTATAGGAATAAGAATGTACACGAGATGGATTGGATGGATGTATAGGAATAAGAATGTACACGAGATGGATTGGATGGATGTATAGGAATAAGAATGTACACGAGATGGATTGGATGGATGTATAGGAATAAGAATGTACACGAGATGGATTGGATGGATGTATAGGAATAAGAATGTACACGAGATGGATTGGATGGATGTATAGGAATAAAAATGTACACGAGATGGATTGGATGGATGTATAGGAATAAGAATGTACACGAGATGGATTGGATGGATGTATAGGAATAAAAATGTACACGAGATGGATTAAATGGATGTATAGGAATAAGAATGTACACGAGATGGATTGGATGGATGTATAGGAATAAGAATGTACACGAGATGGATTGGATGGATGTATAGGAATAAGAATGTACACGAGATGGATTGGATGGATGTATAGGAATAAAAATGTACACGAGATGGATTAAATGGATGTATAGGAATAAGAATGTACACGAGATGGATTGGATGGATGTATAGGAATAAGAATGTACACGAGATGGATTGGATGGATGTATAGGAATAAGAATGTACACGAGATGGATTGGATGGATGTATAGGAATAAGAATGTACACGAGATGGATTGGATGGATGTATAGGAATAAACATGTACACGAGATGGATTGGATGGATGTATAGGAATAAGAATGTACACGAGATGGATTGGATGGATGTATAGGAATAAGAATGTACACGAGATGGATTGGATGGATGTATAGGAATAAGAATGTACACGAGATGGATTGGATGGATGTATAGGAATAAAAATGTACACGAGATGGATTGGATGGATGTATAGGAATAAACATGTACACGAGATGGATTGGATGGATGTATAGGAATAAGAATGTACACGAGATGGATTGGATGGATGTATAGGAATAAAAATGTACACGAGATGGATTAAATGGATGTATAGGAATAAGAATGTACACGAGATGGATTGGATGGATGTATAGGAGTAAGAATGAACACGAGATGGATTGGATGGATGTATAGGAATAAAAATGTATACGAGATGGATTAAATGGATGTATAGGAATAAGAATGTACACGAGATGGATTGGATGGATGTATAGGAGTAAGAATGTACACGAGATGGATTGGATGGATGTATAGGAATAAGAATGTACAAGTGACTACTAGATTGATGCTATATAGCCAGTGTGCTACATCTGTAACTAGCCAGTTGTAGTTTTTTTTCTTCAAATTTCTTGCTTATATTCTGCAGGAATCTTAGGATGAATTGAATTAATCTGTACAACTGAGACGGTTGAATGATATTTGGGCTTCCTGTGGTATCTGTTTTCTTTTTGTCACATCACAGGCAGCCCGTACAAAATTTAATATTTTAGAATAAAAAGGTGCACATATATACATGTTTTTCAACACACATTAATATATTTACTTATTTTTTCTATATTTACTTGAATAGTATTGAAGCAGTGATGCGTTTGATATCGTAGTCTTTGGAATAAAGACATTCATTTTACCCCTTACGGTTTCTATCGAAATGGTACCATAGGCCTCTTTCTGGTTTGGCATTTCTTCTGGTAACAAATGAAGGAGCACCATACTTAAGAAAAAATGGTAACCCATCGACTGGATTTTTTATGGCTTGATTTGTCCAGACAGACAGACAGACAGGCAGGCAGGCAGGCAGGTTTATGGTACAGCTGGGTATGTCGAAAATGGTTGTTTTATGGATATTATCGATATCAGTTATAAATACTGCTAAACAATAGTCTTGGAACGAAACAAAACGAAAACTGATCCATCTATCTCGCTGCAAAACTCGTAACTTTGACAATGTGAAATCTTGGACAGTGAGCGCCGATTTCTTGGCAGCCCTGTGCCACAGGTTTTTCTTTTGACTCTGCTCTACTGAATTTTGTAAATAATTTACCATTTCTTACTGTCTCTAGCGCAGCGCCATTGAACTGCGGGAAATGGCGCTATATAAATATATTATATATTATTATTATCATATATATTATTGCAAGAAGTCGCACGGCAAGAAGACTTAAAACTGACTATAAAAAAATGCAACCTCGACAGACAAAATTATGACAATCCATATTTGCGAAGAATCTGAAATTTCATGAAGTTGAATTTTTAAGCAAACAGGAGGACAATATTATGAAAAACCATGCACTGTTCAGTAGAAAATCGGCCCGTATATAACGGCAAACGAGATCAAAAAAATATTTTACCATAACTTGTAAATTTCTCGCGCGCTGATTGGCTGAGAGTCATGTTCGATAAGAGGACAGACCGATAAGATGACGAATCGCTCGCGCACGTAGCTAGCGCGCGCTTGAAACGGTTTTTTCTTTCAAAATTTTTCTTCGTTTTTGGATCTTTTCTTTGCCTGTTATGGTAAAAAAACAAATCGAAGTGACTTTTCCGTGGTCCGTACTCCTATCGAACATAGAAATGACGCCAGAAATGATCCAAACTTTGCAGTGAAACCACTCGCTGCGCTCGTGGTTCCACTTGAGTTTGGATCATATCTGACGTCATTTCTATGTTCGATAGGAGTACAGACCACGGAAAAGTCACTTAGATTTGTTAAACATTTCGAATATGCTGTTCAAAGCCTCGATTTTTGAGCTACCATGTGTGCTAAATTCAGGAATATCCGAGTTGAAAAAAAATGAATGCATTCGCGATTATGTTGGAGTCACCTGAACGTAATTCACCTATTGTGTAAATACAAAACATTTTCCCCATTTTTTCCTTAAATTTTACCTTTCATGATCTGCCAGGTGATCTGAAATATAGGTGTGCAATGCATTGTTTGTCAACGAGTGAAAATTTCCAAGCTAGTATTTTCTAATATTATTTCTTGGTGATTTTTTCCACGGATAAGTTTTGTTTTTGAGCTAGTAAAAGGTGTTGTTTATCGAGCCTAAAACCTGGAACAAGAAATATTGAGCTACAAATTGAAAATATTCGCTGATCCGGCTAATTAGTTCAGGATGAGAGAAGCGAAATTACCTGGCGTTTCTCGTTAATATGCAGAGTAACCAGCACAGGCTTTAAAATTCAATAAAATAAGTTACCACCTTGGGTATTCAATGTATTTTTAATCTAACAGTCGATTATATATGAATAATAAGGAGCCCGACTGTACAAGATAGTGACGTCACTCACTAAGGCAAACACAAAACTCTGCCAGCTGCTTGTTCATTTATATGCTAAACTTAATAAGCTGTAATTTAGCTCATCTTCTAAAGATAAAACTAGCCTCGACCAAGCAACAGAAGAAATTACTCATGGAGCTCATTGAACGCACAAGTTTCGCTTTGTTTGAAACGCGTAAGGCCGTGCAGGTGTATTTGGAAATTCTTGTTAATTTGTCAATCTTGCGATAATAAAGGTCTAATCCTACAGTCGAACCGTGAATTGAGTCACGCGCCACTTCTACACCTACTGATTAGTCAGAGCATCCCAACAGATCGTCAGAGCTTTTGAGAAAGTCTTTTACTCGAAATGAACGTGGTTTGAACCTGAAATTCGTGTATTTTAGTAGAGTTCTTCAATCTTCTGTATTCGATACAAGTCACCATTAGCCGGTTGCAGGATGATCGTATGTTCTTCTTCAAACTTCGCTCACGAGGCTTTAAATCAATGAATTGCGGATTAGGGCACGTATGAGCCAATAGTTGGATAAAAACATCCGTAAACTCTTGACTATAAATTCGTCGAGTAAATTTTCGGAAGACATGTTCAACAGAAGTGGATGGGAAATATTATCTCTGGTCAATGAATCAGCAACGAACAGCACATCCAGCAATGGAAAGTCAACGGACTGGGTTTCAAAAGTAAAGCTTGGATTCAACGTGTTATTTTTGGTTGTAGGATTAGTCAGCAACTTATTAGTAGTTCTATTCAATGCTAAAATCAAGAAGACCAGAGGACAGGCTTCTGCATACGAATATTTCATTTCCAATCTTTGTGTGAGCGAGATGGCCTTTATTTCAATGGCTTTTATCGATATATACCACAACCTACCATTGAGCTTGGTCTATTGTAAAGTGGTTTTCCCTTTTCTTACTATGACGTTGATCGTAAGTATGTATACAGTGGCTGCAATTGCCTTGTTCAGATGTAGAGCAATTGTGAACCCATTCAAGCCCAAACCCAGTTCAAAATGTATATATTTGACCATCGCTGGCTTATGGGTTTTTGCTCTTATCGATGTCATACCATATGCCATAGTACTTGACATAAAGAATGGGAGCTCTGTGGAAGTTTGGCCTACGCAGACATTGAACAAGTTTTATACGATAGCGCTGTTTCTGGTACAGTATCCCCTTCCTTTGACCATCTTGGCCGTTTCCTATATCAAGATTGTTGTGTTCCTCAAGCGCCATACAATTCCACAGACCGGCTTGTCTATAGACAGCGCCTCACATATGGCTAGAAGAAAGCGAGATATGGAGGTCCTGAAAATGTCTGTGATAATTGTCCTGCTTTACGCCATTCTCACTTTACCACTACAAATTTCTTGGATAGCTTATATTTTTAACCATACAAAGTTGCATGGCGTTGTCTCTCAATTTTCAGACCAGCTTCTGTTGCTTCATTCTTGTTGTAACCCTTTTGTTTACGGCACTATTTCTCGTGAATTTCGTTCCCAGGCGATGAGCATTATGAGAAATGTTTGTAATAGTGTATTCAGGAAAAACACGATCGAAACTGTGGTCGTATATAAAGAAGGTCGCGTGAACATTGCTCTTCAAAGTGAGAAATGATATGGTCATGTAATGCCTAGTCAAGAACGTCATTGTGAAAATGCTGTTGTTTAAGACCAAAATAAAACCCATATTTAAGAATGCATGGCTCGTTAAAAAATATTCTCACCGATCTGATACTTTTTGAACATGTGAACTAGCTATCAGACTCTAAAACCAATGTAAAATATTTCTAGGAAAAATTTTTTTTCATGTTCTTGGTAATTTTTCTGATGCCATCCTAAGGAGCTACAACTCAAAGCAAATTTTAGCCTAATTTGAAGCCCTTAATCATCATCTGGTATATGATTTTTTCTCATTAAAACTATTTGCTCTTAAAGCTTGTTTATCGTACTTTATTTCTTGACAGTATCAGCCTCGGAACGCAAATACTTCCTGGCAGCTAAACGACTCTTCCATGTAGCATACTCAGGTCTAATTTCGGCTTCAGAACCAAAGCGCCCGCTCTATAAATATTCATAAGAGTTAAAAAGAGCTAGAATAAAATGAAGGACTACAAGAATAAAGCAAAAACCATAAGGAAAGGCAAGAAAAAGCAGTTAGGAACAAGAAAATATATATGGAAATCAGGCTTCTTAAAAATACAACATAGGACAGAAAAAGAGAAACCTTTTCCTACAATATGGCCTCTAAATCATTTGTAATTTGTCGGTTAGAAATTTCACGCAAGCTCTTTAATAATACTTAATATTTAAGGAATAAAAAACAGTTTAAAAACAGTTTAAAAACGTGTTCTCTCCACATCCCGCGTGTCTTTATCAGAGTATAATACACGGAAAACTGTTTTTTCTTTTATTGCTTTTATAAATTAACTAGCGCTTTTAAGAAGCAGAGAGAGAAAAAAATGACGTGAGCATGTATTATGCTCTCATAAAACATGGCTTTTTGACCAATCAGAGCGCGCGTAATATCAAAGTTATTTTCAGTTATAAATACAAGTCCAACACTCAACAAGAAAGTCTTAAAATAACTGAGCGGAAAGTGCTGTCCCTTGTAAAAAAAAAAAAAAAAAAATCTACAGGCCAATCAGTAAAATATTATGCGAATGTGCTTATGATTTTAAGTTAAAATGGCTATTGACATATTTGAAGTGCGCTCGCTACTTAACAACTCCGCCTTCATTTTAATTTGAGAACGACAAGTAATATTGATAGAACAAAAGAAAATAAGCCAAAAACGAATAATAATACAAATATACAACATGTATTTGTGATTACAATTTCTGCAACCTAGAGATCTTTCCTTTGAATAAGATTGCGACTGAGTTGAGTTTTCTTCTTCAACTGCTTGGTTTTCTTTTTCAACTGTTAATTGGTTAGCAACGATAGCGCGGGCATAAAACATATACCTGCTATGCGTCATGGCGAGCTATCACAAATGATGACATTAACTTCCCTAACATTTACTTCCTGTTATTATTATATGAAATAGAGTGTGATATTGAGTGAGGATAGTGTGGGGATACGATTTATATCAACACTGGTGGTGTCAAATTTCGACTTTTTGCTCAGCTCGCTCAAATTCTCCATTATTTTTCATTGAAGATTTCATATAATAAACAGAACATTACATGGCCGCTTGGAGATACGAATCTTATCTTCTCGTGCTCATATTATCTTAGATAATATATTAGATATATATTAGATAATATCAACACTCGAAGATAAAATTCGTATCTCCGTGCGACCATGTAATATCCTCTACATACATACATACATATCCTATATTTCAATACGTGATCTCTTCATAAAAATGCTCTTCCAGAGAGCCGTATATAAGTAGTTTGTTGCTTGGGGCGAAATGTTTAAGTATGCCATAAGTGGTTTGTAATTATTCACAGATCGGGCTCGTTAGCTGGTTGCCATAAAAGAAGATGAGTTGCTAAATTAAATGGCGGTATGACTTTATAAAAATACAGCAGCTGAGCAAATAATTAATAATGCAAAATAAAAGAACCAATATATGGCGGCATGCTGCGAAATACAGAGTTTTTATGAATGTTGAGATGTATTATTCTAAATCGAGAAATTGTTCAGAAAAACCTTAGTAGAAGCAGCAACACTGTATAGTAGTAGTAGTGGTGGTGGTGGTGGTAATGGTTGTGTTATTAGTGGTGTTGATGTTTATAGGAATGGTGGTGGTGGTAATGGTTGTGTTATTAGTGGTGTGGATGTTTATAGGAATGGTGGTGGTGGTAATGGTTGTGTTATTTAGTGGTGTGGATGTTTGTAGGGATGGTGGTGGTGGTAATGGTTGTGTTATTAGTGGTGTTGATGTTTGTAGGGATGGTGGTGGTGGTAATGGTTGTGCTATTAGTGGTTTTGATGTTTGTAGGGATGGTGGTGGTGGTAATGGTTATGTTATTAGTGGTTTTGATGTTTGTAGGGATAGTGGTGGTGGTAATGGTTGTGTTATTAGTGGTTTTGATGTTTGTAGGGATGGTGGTGGTGGTAATGGTTGTGTTATTAGTGGTGTTGATGTTTGTAGGGATGGTGGTGGTGGTAATGGTTGTGTTATTAGTGGTTTTGATGTTTGTAGGGATGATGGTGGTGGAAATGGTTGTGTTATTAGTGGTGTTGATATGATGTTTGTAAGGATTGTGGTGGTGGTAATGGTTATGTTATTAGTGGTTTTGATGTTTGTGGGGATTGTGGTGGTGGTAATGGTTGTGCTATTAGTGGTGTTGATGTTTGTAGGGATGTTGGTGGTAATGGTTGTGTTATTAGTGGTTTTGATGTTTGTAGGGATAGTGGTGGTGGTAATGGTTATGTTATTAGTGGTTTTGATGTTTGTAGGGATGGTGGTGGTGGTAATTGTTGTGCTTTTAGTGGTGTTGATGTTTGTAGGGATGGTAATGAAATCTTTATTTCATGAGGGTTACATATAAAAGTTACTAAAGCAAATAACGGCGGCTTTCTTGCATGCCCGTTCTGATTAAGTACGCACTTAATTTGGCCAACTTTTTCTTCGCATTATTTTAATTTTTTTAAATAGTATTTTTTTTAATAATAATATATAATTCATTACATTTGTAGAGCGCAGTTTATGATAATAATGTTCAGCTGCGCTGATTGAAAGTTATATAGTCAGAATCGGTTCATAAATCAATGCAATTTGATTATTATATCAAGATCCTTTTGAAATAGATGCGTTTTCAAGTGCTTCTTGAAAGTTTCATAGTTGGTAATGTTCCTAATACTTAAAAGAAGTGCATTCCATTCTGATGGAACAGCTGAAGTGAATGCTCTGGCACCAAGAAATTTGGTCGAGGGAACAGTTAGGAGAGGTTCTTGGTTGGACCGTAGCCGATTGTAGGAAAATTGTGTTTTGATCAGTTAGGGAGGCCATAATACAAGCTGTTACAATAATCAAGACGACATATGATGAATGCATGTATCAGAGTGGCTCAGACTTCAGTTGTTAGGAACCTTCTGATTCTCCTTATGTTGTACAGATAGTAAAAGGAAGACTTGCATACCTTATCTACTTGTTCCTCTTGTAATAGTCGAATTCGTGATTCGTGAATAAAATCAAAGTTTAATTGAATTGTGTTGCTTTGTTAGATAGATACATGTTAAAAATCGCTTCAAATTTTCATGCCAGAACTCGTGTTACCGTGGTTAATACAACCTTTATCTTCAGGAAGGACTGAAATATTCCTTTCTTGTTCGACTGTATCGTTTGGCAGTAATGCTTCATCATTGGGGGTGTTCCATGATTGTTCTTCACCTTTCCCAAGAACTACGAACCCTATACCAGCGAGTACACGGATAATTGCTGCGATATAAAACACTTTCTGCCACTGATGACGAGTTGGCTGGAAAAATAATTAGTAACGTCCATTATTGAGGAAGATACAATGCTAGGAGAACAGAGTAGTTTTCGTATGAGTTGGAAACGTATGGTAAGTCTTACAGCACGTCAGTAACGATACGACGAGCCGTAGAGCGGTTTTTATATGAGGGGGGAGTACGGTACTGTCTTACAGCACGTACACGGTACGACATGCCATAGAGCAGGTATGGTACGAGTGGGAAACGTACGGTATACTGTCTTACAGCATGTTAACCATACGACGAGTCTTAGAGCGGTTGGTTTTTATACTAGTGGGGAAAAGTACGTACACGGTACTGTCTTACAGCACGTACACGGTACGACATGCCATAGAGCATGAGTGGGAAACGTACGGTACTCTCTTTTAGCACATTAACGATATGACGAGCCGTAGTGGTTTTTATGAGTTGGAAACATACGGTACTGTCTTACAACACGTGTACGGAACGACATCGTAAAATTGAAATGGCTCGCCATTGATTCACCCAATCACAACGCGTAGTTTTAACTAATAACTTAAAATTTGTGTCAGATCAACACCTACCTTTCCATTTGTTAGCCAGCCAGTAACAAGAGGTGCAACAAATCCTGATATTGTACCAATACCATTAGAAAGTCCTGTAATTAACCCGGCATAACGAGGTGCAATATCAAGTGGATTCACCGCAAACCCCGCATCTGTAAATGACCCTAATCCTAATATAGCTGATAGAAGTATAATAACTAAGGTTAAGTCATCGCTTCCAACGTAACTGACAGCTATGAGAAGACAGGCAGGTACGACGCACGCTGAAATGATAAAACCTGCATGGTTAGGAAATGCATGACAAAAGGAGTAAAAAAGAGACAGGAGATATTTAGTAGCAATCCATAATGTTTGTTGGAATTGCTGTATTTCGAATAGCGGTACTCGAGTAACGAATCGCATTTCCAAATTCCAAAGGAAAACTTGCAAGGCCCTGTGATGCATTGCAAATTGAATTGTGTGATTGAATAATGAATGCATGGAAAATTGAATTTTTTTGTCAAATTTTGTGCCAGCGTTGTCGGATTTTTGTCTCAGGCGTTTTGTCTCAGGCGTTTTGTCTCAGGCGTTTTGTCTCAGGCGTTTTGTCTCAGGCGTTTTGTCTCAGGCGTTTTGTCTCAGGTGTTTTGTCTCAGGCGTTTTGTCTCAGGCGTTTTGTCTCAGGCGTTTTGTCTCAGGCGTTTTGTCTCAGGCGTTTTGTCTCAGGCGTTTTGTCTCAGGCGTTTTGTCTCAGGCGTTTTGTCTCAGGCGTTTTGTCTCAGGCGTTTTGTCTCAGGCGTTTTGTCTCAGGCGTTTTGTCTCAGATTTTTATTGTTGTTGTTGTTGTTGTTGTTGTTGTTGTTGTTGTTGTTGTTGTGGGATTTGACAACAAAAAGTATTAAAATTTCAATTTCATACCACCAAAGGTGAAGACTTTCCTCACATCGGTTACACTGCTACCATTGCACAGTAGCCAGTCACCTAGCACTGAAGCCACGAGTTGGCAAATGACTGTCACTAAATATGGTATAGAAGATATTATACTATCCTGCAACCAGAAAGTAAAAATCATTTACTTCATTTGTTTTGGGGAGGATCACAGAGTAAACGCGTACTTTCATGTCCCTTCTCTCTTTCTTTTCTTTGTTTTCGTCTACTTTTTTTCCTTTCCTTTCCTTTCTTTTCCCTTCCTTTCCGTAACCACCCTCTCTAAAATTCGTTTCAACGATACTAACCTCCAGAATCTTTACGCGAAGAACTTCATTGAGGTAGCTAGGCAATGAATTCAAGAACATGTAGTATTCCCAGTTGGTACACAAATTCCCTATTATAATGGCGTAGACCGCTGGAGATGTCAAGATAGCAAGCCATGGTATTGGATGACTCTAAAAGAAAATTAAAGACTATAGTCATTACACATGTATTATAAATGTCGGACACACTAGGATTTTAACACCAATAATCCCAGCAGAGACAGAACGCTTTTAAAAGTACTTAAAAATACACACAGTGACACACACAGTGTATTGTATATCAGTAGACTTCTTGCAGCACGTCGGAATGCAGATCAATTTGGAGGACAAAAAAATATGTGTCATCATTATATGTTATCAAGTACTTGTGATAAAGAAAGAAATTATACTCAAGGTAATGAATAGGCTCCCCTTGCACGTGATGTTAAAACATTTGGAGAACAAACCGTGAAAAAAAATTCAGTCTCCTGAAAATTGGGAACCTATTGTTTTGTCCTCCAAATTGAGCTGCATTCCGAAGTGCTGCAAGGGGGGCATATACATTGCGTCACATATTTTGGTTTCTTAGTGTTTATTACATCAGTTATCGCACCTTTAAGACTTTATCTTGTGAGTTACCAATGGAAGTCAGGATGTAGTCCTTTTCCTCTTGTGTTATTCTGGGGTGACTGGCAGGCTTCTCATAGACCAATACGACCCATGAAACATACCACAGTATGCCAAAAGAACCTGAAAAATGGTAGACACAAACATAATTGACAATGGTCCATTTGCATGATGGAGTCATTTTACAACCCCTTTTAGCCATTTCAGGGTTAAGGAAGGAACCAAGAAATATGAATCTAATTAAAAACCAAACCTCATCACAAGACCACACTGAAATTATTAAGTTTACCACATTTTAGAATATTTGGGCAAACACTGACTGATTAGCAGGCTTTACTTTACGCATATCTTTAGAATAAGAGAGAATGTATGGTTTTTGGGGGTGCTGTCCTCGATCAAATCCCATACATTCTCTCTTATTTTTAATCATACTCAATCTCGGTAATCACTAATATTAGTATGATCTTTTTCGTGATTAGGATCCATTCTTAATTAGATCAATATTTGCACTAAGCCCTAGTCTCTCCTCAACCTCGGAACGGCCAATATCAAAATACCTCGCAAATTTTCTTTCTTATTCAAATTTGTATTTCCTAATGTGAATAGTGAGACAGTTGGTTGACTGAACAAAAGAAAGTGTACAAGTGATTCTAGTACTCCTAGTAAATGGTATTATTAATAATTCATAATGCCTATTGGGGCAATCAGTTCTTGTTTGAGCAAATTGAGAAAATAAGTTCAGTGTATTTTCCTTTGAACCTCTTAATTGTAGCCTTAGCTTCTATGTTTATCATTTTGACAACGTTAATACAGACGCATCAAGAGTTCCGCGCTGCTGCTCAATGCGCATGCTCAGGGGATTAAAAAGTGGGATGATATTTTGTATAATATGCAATTTTTCGGTATATTTGATTCAGAATTCGCTTAACGGTACGCGATCTTAAATATTTAGTGAAAATTGTACTTGACAAGAAAGATACAACTAAAATATAGCATATTTTACAAATTATATCCCACTCCTTAATCACCTGAGCATGCGCATTGAGCAGCAGCGCGGAATTCTTGATGCGTGTATAAGAGTAATACCGAGTATATAGAAGACTGATGGCCATCCACCTAGGAAACCTGATGCACATAACAGGCCTGCTATTGGCTGGGTTATGATGTTTCCAATACTACAACCTAGAAAATAAATAGAAAAATAAATAATTATTGCAATTTGTGTTTCGAGCATTGCTTGTTATCAAAAGACCTCCTTAGCTTGGGCATAATGTTTTCCATTTCAGACCACGTGTCATTCCATGGAGTACTATTTCTTTGTTTAATGGTTGCGCATTAGAAGACACATGAATATGAATACAATCCAAACAAAGAAATCTTATTCTCAAGAGAATGAAACGTGGTCTGAAATGGGAAAACATTACGCCCAAAGCTAATAAGTATGTTTGAATCAAACTTCACCAAACTCAAGCCTGGGCTGCCTGCGCTATACGTAGCAAAACATTAGGTTTATTTTGTCATAAAACACAAGTATTTTATAAGGAGAAAGTGTATTCAGTGACTTGACCATACCAGCAGATGAGATGGTTGTCAGTCTAGTTCTTTCTAGTGGCGGTGCCCAACTACTCCACAGTTCTAGTATGGATGGAAAAGTCAGTCCCTAAAATGGGAAAAATATACATACTAAATTGATGTAATTCGTTAAAATAGTTTTGTCGGGTAGGTGAGATGGAATGGTTATGAGGGGGTAAGTGGATGAATTATAGGTGGGTGGATGGGTTAGTGAGTTGATGGATGGATGGATGGATAGACAGATGGACGGATTAGAGGGTATTTTAAAAGTAGTTGGTTAGATGGACAGATAGATGGATGGATTGAAGAGTGAATGGATGGATGGATGGATGGATGGATTGAAGAGTGAATGGATGGATGGATGGATGGATGGATTGAAGAGTGAATGGATGGATGGATGGATGGATGGATTGAAGAGTGAATGGATGGATGGATGGATGGACGGGCGGATGTGGATAGACAGATGGATGGATCACTAATATAAGAAGGATCAACTTACTAATGCCAGTCCCTCCAGTACTCTTATAGTAATAAGAGCTGAAACACCATGGTTGGCTGCCAGCGGTGTGAGCAAGGTTAAAATAGCTGTGCACAGGACAGCTAATCCAAAAGTGTGCTTGCCACCAATCTTGGTTACCAACCATCCACCTGGTATTTGAGTGACAATGTAACCATAATAAAATGCCCCAAGAATGATGCCTTGAAATGAAAAACAGACTGAATATTTGGCTATGTGTCTTCTGCGAAATGATTTATTTCTTGAACCAAGCTTTCGGCCATCTTGGCCATCATCATCATCATCATCATCATCATCATCATCATCATCATCATCATCATCATCATCATCATCATCATCATCATCATCATCATCATCATCATCATCATCATCATCATCATCATCATCATCATCATCATCATCATCATCATGATTGCTCCTGTATGCGCGCGCTTATTGTTAACTACGTACGTTATTTTAAACATAATACGTGTACTACAACCCTGATGGAATACTTCAGAAATCATCTGAAACGACTCTCTGATTACAAGAAATTCGACTGATTTGTAGTCAGATAAACTTCCTGCAATTAGAGAGTCGTTTCAGATTGTTCAACGAACAATAAACGATTTCTGAAGTATTCCTTGGTGCCCATTGTTTTCCGATTCGCAATGTAATTTATTATAGTTTTGTGCATATTAATTTCACTCCTCTATTCAGCTTTTGATCCTGACCGAATAAGAACTTTTAAAACCACTTGTTCTAAATGCAGATCTGTTACTCCGGCAACAGTTTGTTGTCGATAGATTATTATTACTATTTTTTCCCCTTTATTATCCATGTCATGTTAGTTGTTAGCTTTGTATCTGTTGTAAATACACTTATTAACTTACTCATGCATGCTTATAACTATGTGAAATTATTGTTCGTACCTGTTAGTAGATTCTCTTGGAAATAAATGCTTTAACTTTTTTTAAATGTTTCTCGTGAGCTATAAAAACCTATACTATAAATATGGCAATATCATACGCGTAAATTAATTTTCATAAAAGCTATACGAAATCAATGATTGTAAGTTCACCTTGGGTTTCTTCATTCCAGTGAAATTTTCTTTCCTTTTATAAAAAAAAACAAACCATAACTTGAAGATATATATATAAATGTATTTATTACTAGTAAAAATGTACCATTTTGGCTTGCGTGTCCATGTTTTCAGACCATGTGTCATTAGTTCACATAGAGGAGCATTGTTTTTTTTAAGTCATGAGGTGATACATGGATATATGGGTCAACTCAAACAAACAATCTCATGATAGTGATACGTGATCTAAGATAGAAAAAAAAAACCATTACGTCTAAGGTAAAGAGTTCTATTATATGATTCCAGATAAAAGAAATTAAAATCGAGATCGATCTGCATATATTTAATGATCTGTGATATCCCTTATGCACGTATATATTATCTATATTTACCTTGAGTGAATCAGAAAGAGTGATATTCTAGGCTACCAACCTTCCCCAAACTTTTCACCCAACTTTTCCATTTCTATATAATCTCTTTGATTTTTTTTCGCTACTTTCCGTTCATGTTTCACTGTTCAACACAAGGCATTCAATTCATGCTTTAAGTACACGTATCAATATTATTTCAAAATGATTTGAATCTAGCCCCAGCCAAGATATTAAAACGTCACTATATTTCACTGTATGATTACTAATACTGACCTTTTGAGCTGTGTCTGTGAAAGACACATTACACAAACCTTCATCTGTACATCCAAAGTTCTGTAGACTATGAGTCCTATGAGTATCAGTCTTATTAACCATTGCTACGAGTGCAACACTAAGATTCACTCGTAAACTAAACACTACACAGAACCCTAAACAGGCTGTAAGAGCTAAAGAATAACGACAAGAAAGACTGCATCTTGTTCTCCAGCTACGGCTGTTCTCACGAGACTGACGTGGAAGAAGAGAAGCAGTTTCGTCTTCATCCATTGAAAAATATTCTGATCTAAACAAAACAATAAACCGTGACTTGAATGTCACGTGATGTCTAATGGTCGGTACCGGAAACCGAATTCGCTATATACCGGAAGTGAAAGTGTGACAGTGACGGTTCGGCTTGTGCTGATGATGCTGATGCTGATGAAATTTTCTTTTCAGATTGGCCTGTCTACACGAACTTCACGAACGAGTGTCTCAAATGGGTGTTTCGTATTCTATGCCGAGGTTCGAGAAATTGCTCAACTTCAAATCCATTTTCCTGAATTTAAGAAACTGACTGCCGTGTCGAACCTTTGGCGGAACATCGCCGAAAACGAGTCATTCGGAAATTGTCGGAAAATGCATATTACTACATGGGTGCCCTGTGTATTATGTGGTAATTAACTAGAATAACCGCTTTTACAAAATTACAAATTACAAAATGACAACTAGTCTTCTCGTAATTTTATTTATTAAATACCGCTGGTTTGTAATATTGTTTTTCGGCCCGACTCCACGCCCGGGGGATAGCATTACCCTATTCTAAAAGGACCTAAAATATACGATTCAAATTATCATAGGTAGATAGATTGTAATTCTGATTCCGATTACTGATGATGTCGCGTCAAAACGATAAGCATCATGACCGTGAGGGTGAGGGGGGTAAAACAGCAACAACACGTGCACACAGAAAAATTATATAAAACGCGTTTTACAGGACGAAGAAAAGCATTAACAGCCATCAAATCAATAAATATCGTTCATTAAACATCGATATACCTTATATTTGGAAACCAGACTATTTGAGATTAAACTTTCTTCAAATTTCTATTATTCTAGACGATTCTGTTCCCCTCATAAACAAGCCGTCATTCTGGGTACGATTTTTTGAACCACAATTGATGAACTAAACATATATGCCTCCAACGTATCTCGTAAAAAAAACGACGATAAACAAATAAAAGTATTAGAATAGAACTATTTGCTTGTGGAAAATTATGAAATCTTTCTGAAAAGCAAAAAAAAAATAAAATTGAAGTCATACAAATTAAAGGAATATTGTATTTTCCAACTTTCCATTTCAAATATTATGTAAAGATATGAAGTACCTCTTTCCCTTAATTTCTTCGGAACTTGATTAGAAATTATTTTATGCCAATTATTTTTTCTATATAGTTCTAAGTGTTTTAAACGGAAAAGTACCTTACTTTCTTAACAAAAGACTTATATATTCGGATACAATAAAACCTTTTCCGCGATCCATTAAACCAAAACTTTTTGGGAAAATTTGATTCCGGTGCAAAAACTGAACTAAACCTTCTTTGGGGAGATTTTTTGAAAATTATTTGCGGAAATAAAATGGTTTTCTATAATACTTTTTCGTATCCAAGTCAATAAAATTGCGCAATTTCTTATTTTGTAAAAACCCTTTTTAGTTTGGAAGATGTTTTAAGTAATCACTTGGGCTCTAATGGATGGGGTATTGTTGCATGTAGAAAATTATGGTAAGTAATTGTCTGTTTATGGTGTGTGTGTGTGTGTGTGTGTGTGTGTGTGTGTGTGTGTGTGTGTGTGTGTGTGTGAGGGTGTGAGGGTGTGTGTGTGTGTGTGTGTGTGTGTGTTTTTAAGTTAAAAAAAGCAATAAAAGTTATTCATGGAATGAAACAGTCGAATGTGGCCAGGAAGCTTTTTCACTCGCTCGTGTGGATCTTTGTTTTTTGTTTTTTTCCCTTGTCGTCAGCAAACCGATCAATCAAAACACATCCTTTCCATTATTTACTCAGTATTTAGCAAAAGGATTTTGGACTGAAAACAATTTCTCCATCAAATCTTTAGGGATTGAATATTTTTGTGTATGTAAAAATAAAGATATAGGACTAATTAAATGCATCCGGTATGTGACAATGAAGGCAGGTTGTGTAGATGGTCAGCAAGCTAATGAGGATAGAAGGCGTCGGTGATCACAGAAGTTCCACATTAGAAACCAGAACACCAACACCAGCACGTCAGCACAAAAATCAACTTCTAAATTCCAATTCGATCACGGAACGAGGGCCACATGTTTGTTAGCCACTGGCTATTTAGTGCTACCCTCGTAAAAACAAGGAGTGTCATACGGGTTGTACTAAGGCTCACCTTCAAACCATGAAAATGAGAGGAATGCCGTTTATCGCCAACATCACTGGCGTAGTCAATCGCACCAACCAGTCCGATTGTGCACGTAAAGAAGAACCGTGTATGGACCCAACACCACTGATAGCATGCCTATGCTTGGTCTGTATCGTAGGTGTAGTCAGTAACGTTCTCTTGCTCTATTCTGACTACAAGGAATGGAAGAAGCGTAAAACACCAGATAAAGTCCTGATTTGTAACATTACCGTCACCAACCTAATCGCCCTGTTGATAAGCCTGCCATTCCGAGCAGTCCAGTTGTCGCAAGCCACTGAAAGAGCCCTTTGTAATAGACGTGCTGGAGGTGATTTAACGGTGCAGAAAGTTTCCATGGTCATATGTACGCTAGTTTCTTTAGCAACGCTTGGTGTCCTAGGTGTCGACAGGCTGGATGCTTTGACCAAATTCCCTCACCAAAGAAAGCTTACTGTCAAGAAGGCTATTGTCGCCAGCATCCTGGTCTGGCTGTGTTCCCTCTTGACTCTGCCCCTCTCGATGTTTCAAACCAACATGCCACTGATAATGTCGATCTGGATATGCATTAGTTGTGCTTTGATCGTCACTTCCTTGCTGTTAGCCACAAGAAGGATCCGTAAACATCGACAAAAGATCATTCAGATGTTTGGAGCAAGAGAAGCAAGAGCTGAGATCAAGTTCACTAAGAATGTCGTTGCCTTGTGCTTTTGCAATGCTGTTTTTATGCTACCACACCTGATCGCCTCTATTCAAGACCTCCTTAATCCGTACTTCACGAGGAATCGCACATTTAAGTGTGCTCTGTCCTTGTCAACAAACGTGACATACCTAAGCTTCACGTTGTTACCTGTCGCCTACTTTGCCATGGATCGCAGGATGCTGTCATCGGTTCTTCCAAAACTCGCTGCTTTATCAACTCGTAATTACAAAGTGAGCACCACAGACAACAAAGAGACCGACCAGTCGGCTACGGGAACTACAGGAACAAACAACTCCAGCCAAATCAAGTACGATCGAGACCGTAATCTTGTGGTATCGGGTTTAGCGTGGCAATAAAAATAGTGATTTGCATGAGAAAAGGGTACGTGTTCTGGTACCAAGACAGAAAGTAGAAACGTAGATCAAGTAAGGAAATTCAGAGTTTTCGAGTAAGACGGAAGAGGTTTATATTTTGTTAATTTATTTATTTTGTTTTTGATTTTGATTTTGATTTTACTCTTTTGTTGTAAAAAAATACCAAAACGTTGTGTTGGGATATTCACAAGATGTAACTGTTAAGCTCGGCTGAAACGTCGATTCTTTCATGAGCCAAACCCAATATCGTGAATTAAGTTCATGAGAAGTACGACGTCTGAATCAATGGACTACTTCGACGATATGGCGGCCATCTTGTTAGGGAGCTAATAATTTATACAAATCTTTGTAACACTAATGGCGTCGATTAACATTATATTTCACCACAAGACAGCTTGACAAGAGATGAGTTAAGAAGATGCGGGACATGAAAGAAAGACAAATAAACGAAACTCTCTATTTTATCCTACATTTCTGTTTTGTTTTGCCCCCTGGACGCTCCATATGCCTTGCGATACAAGACGTAAAAGGAATGACTGATACTACGTAGAAAAATGAAGTGTTTGTCACTTATCCAGCATGATAGGGCCAGAGAAAGCCAGGATTTGTTTTTTCTTCATCAGAATTTACGTATACACTGTCCTTTTTATTAATTCAAATTCAAGATGGCCGCCGCGTCGTCGAAGTTGTCCATTGAGTTAGACAAATTGTATTATAAGATCGACTGGAGCCGGCGGGAATTATGACTTTGGATCGACTCTGATTCGAACTTTCTCGTTAACCGATTCCATAGCAAAAGTTAATTATCTTAATGTATTTTAGTCCAAAATGCTTAGTTTCAAAATATTTACAGTCAAAACGGCTCAAGCGTACCCCCTAGACTCCATTAATGATTTCATTATTCGAATATGGTGTTGATTATTCACTTTGCGTTTTCACTTGGTTTCAGCAGGTTTTCATTTCGCTCGGATAATATTTTGTATTTTGTATATTGTATTTCTCGGAGACTTTCCTGCATACAATAATTTTTCCCTTCCCTATATATATATATATATGTTTTAGAAATTGTTATATAGGACTGTCCCGGGTATTAGTACTTCTCGTTCTGTTTATCATCAGTGTTTAAGAAAACTACGTAAGTGGCGATGTTTTATTTTGAAAAACTCTTTCTCCTCACCTGCTACGTGGATAACTTTTCTTATTGTTTAGAAGTTTTAGCGTCCGGTGGAGATGACTTCATGATTTAAAAGCACTTATAGAATAAATAAGAATGGTTTTTACTATTCTTTGATGTCTCTTATCGTTGCCGAGATATTCAATACAGAAATTACGAAGTGATGACGTCATTTTAAAGACTTTGTCAAAAGTCAAATCATCAAATAGAGAATATCTCTGCAAGAATTAGCCCATACTGGCTGAAACTTATGTTGGTTATAGACCAGGGTAAGACTGTAAGTTTAGTATGTTTGATGATGTTGCCATGGAAACCCTCGGACCCAGGCTCTTTTCTAAAAACAATCGAAACCAAAGGCTCGGTTACCAAGCATTCTTTTTTATTTTGAAATGTGCAAATCCGCTTTTGGGTCAAAATTGCTTGAAAAAAGTGCGGCTTTTACACCCCGGTTTTACACGGGTAAATAGCTTACCTTGAATTTCTTTTCAATACCAAGTACTTCGTTTTCTTGAAGGAATGAAAAGAAATCAGCGACATGTGCACGCCCAAGAAGAGAATTTAATATGACGCAAAAGAGAACCAAAGAGCATGTGCAAAATCACAGGAAGCCCAAAATGCTTATCTATTAAATGACAATCGTGTCATCATATTTCTAATGTTTATTTCGCTTCATTTTATTTTTTTCTAGATTTTAGATTTTTTCATTACTACACCTAAAAAATAAATGGTAAGATTTCCTGTATTTTTCAAGGAGTATTTACAATTTTAAAGGATTTTTTTCTTTTTTCAAGAAGTTTCAAGTGCCCTTGAAATGAGTTTTCACATTCCAGCACATTTTAAGGAGTTCAAGGATCTGCACGAACCCTGCTAACAGCATTTTTCCATGCTATCGTAAGTTTGCCTCTTTAACCTCCCCTAACAAGAACATATATTCACTTCAGGTTAATAAGCTATGTATTTGATATAAGCATCTTTTTATTATAATTCATTGAAATCATATACAACTTATTTACTTTAAATAATGGCTATTATAATACGTAATGTTTTTGCTCTATTCCCTAGCGCTTAATTGAAGGAATTTGAACCCGAAACAAAAAGTGAAACAAACGATCGATTCAAAGTCTAAAAGTCGATCGAAGACCGAGAAAAATCCGAACTTAACGAAATATGTCTCAGTGCCAATGATTTTTCGCAAAAAATACTAATTTTGGAAAATACGAATTGCCATTAGAAGAAAAAAAAAACAAACAAAAAAAAAAAAAACAAAAAAAAAAAAAAAAACAAGCAAAAAATGAGTTTTTGGAAAGTTTGATGGCTATCAACAGTATTCCAATAAAATGATTTGGCATCAAAATTCCAGAAGTTTTTGTTTGTGTTCAGTCGGTGACGGCTGACTAACCTCGTCCTGGTGATGTTTTTAAAACATTTTGAATTGACTCAAGAATATAATATTTTTGCCTCAAACTTTCAAACTTTGTAAATATAATTCTAATCTGAAATTTCAATGTAGCTAGTGTTTACTTAAAATATGAATCTAAAATATTAGATAATGAAATGGCGGCCATATTTCGTTAGGCCGGTCTGACAGACTAGCTACTTTACGGGTTAAGCGCGAACCTAACTCTGTCTCTGCGCATATAAGCTGTTCTGGTTAAGATGTATACATACTTTATTCATGTAATTCAAATCTACATTATCATTGTATTCATTATTGTAATTCTCGTCATTAAAATCATAATTCACCAACACGTGTGGTTTCATAATATGGTACAATTAATAAAGAATCAGGTTTGGCCAGCAAACTTGATCATCTTCTGATTAACTCGCCTTTTCACATACAGCACTGAACCGCATTTCCAGCCATTTTGAAGGCATATTCGTTGCAGGAACAGAAAACGTCTATATGAGGGCGTCTATATGATTCCCCATAAGGGGGTCGTTTTCCACTAACCACGACAGTTCATACCTCAACCTTAGTAGTACAATAAAAAGGGGCCATAGGCAACAACAACTCGAACAAAACAAACGAACAAACAAAGCACGTCTGCAATTGTGTCACAAAAATGTCCAATGTAATAATTCATTAATTCTATGTTTGACCATAACCGCCATCTTTGTTGACGACTTGTTCGGTTATGTGTCATGTCATGTCCATCAAAATGGCGGAATTAATATTTTTGATTCTATATTTCCTGGCAAGTGATGCAATCAATCAAAATGCGCGAAGGTCTATTTAAACCAATCACGAAGCTTACACTCAAATGGCTTCTGAACCAATCAAAGAAGCGCTAAGATCTATGTAAACCAATGAAACTGCTTGCACTCAGTTGGCTCTTTTCTTTATCCAATCAAAAAGCGCGATGATCTTTCTGAGCTAATTACAAACCTTGCACTCAACTGGCTTCTCTTCTCAACCAATTGGAAAGCGCGAAGACATGTCTAAGCCAATCACGCTTCCATATATAGTTGGTTCTAAATAACTGTATCCTACCTGTCTGTAATCTGCTTTGTTAATAAATAGTTCATAACCCTGTACAGATATGTACAGCACACGATGTTCCAGACCATTGAGTCTTTCATCTGATATGTGTAAATATTGATAAAATATTCTCTATTATGCGATCTGCCTTGATCACAGTCATCTGGTGTGGTCTAGAAAAGACCTACTAATTTCTTTAGGTTGTGCTGTTTCCAGCCGGGTAATTTATCGAAGTCTTCGATGTTCATCTTGAAAACGTTCTAAAGGAAGAGATAAGGTGGAATAGAACAAATGTTAGGGAGTAAATTGACCGCTAAAAAGGAATGTCGCCTTTCGGCGTAGCACAAAAACCTGGTTGTGATGTGATGATGATAGGAATCATCATAATCATCATAACCATCTTCATGACAACCATCATCACCAACATCAACACCACCGCCATTATCATAATCATCAACCACTACTTTTATCATCATCATCATCATCACCACCATTAGCATCATCTTGATCATCAACCACCACTATTATAATCATCATCCTAATCACCATCATAATCATTATCATCATCACCATACAATAATACAATACCATCATAATCATCATCATCATAATCATCACCACCATTAGCATCATCTTGATCATCAACCACCACTATTATAATCATCATCCTAATCACCATCATAATCATTATCATCATCACCATACAATAATACAATACCATCATAATCATCATCATCATAATCATTATCATCATCATCACCATCATCATCATTATCATCATCACCACCATTAGCATCATCATGATCATCATGGATTCACTACAAATTAATTCTAACTCGATCTGGCCTCTAATGCTTTAGTTTTGATCTTCTGGATCGCGAGACTAAGCTATCAGTATCTGATTGACGTAAGATAATTTACAATTACGATCACAAGAAGAAACGTAGTCTGAACGGCTTACCGAGAAGTCTTCTTTACTAAGGTATTTCTCTAGTTTGGACGGGTCTACGCCTTGTGGCGGCGGGTTCTTTCGTAATTCCTCTATGCTGTACGTTTCCCTTTATGGACAACAATAGAAAAGAGGTTAGTAGAAAATATCTTATCTAGGGATATCAAGGTGCTTAACTGAAGAATGCAAAATTTCAATTGGAAATTAAGAAATAAGGAAATGAGAATTTTATAGAGGTACGAAAAATGAACATACTTTAACTTCAACCTTTAAGTATGAAAAGCAAAGAAAGACGGAATGAAAGGACGGGAGGGAAGAAGGGAGGGAAAAATAGATAATATATACAGAGGGAATAGGAGAGGAGTGAAGAGGGGAAATCTAATCCCGATCATAGCACTACACGTCTGCAAGTCATGAAATTTGACTTACTTAACGAACTGATTGAGTTGATCTGTGACCAAATGTCTAGCGCCGAGCTGCTTACCAGCCTGAAACAAAGATAAAATGCGCATAATTTCCCAAAGAATCTATTGTTCATATGACACCAACATTTTAAATAGGCAAACATTATGAGTATGGCCAAACAGAGTCTGTCAAGTGTCTTACCTCTTTCTGACTTGAAGTGATGTATGGCTTCTCGTACCAGTAAGGGAAGGCCACCTTGAAGGCCATGGGTTCTACACCAGCATATACCACGTATACTCGATGCGATAATACGCGTTTACCAACCTCTGAAAATACAAAACCGTGTGAATTTAACTGTTGGTTGTACACCATAAGTGAAGGAATGCATAGAGCATGGCGCGAAGCGTAAATGAAAATCCTACCAAAAGGAACAAGCTTGTGACTCTGGGAAGAGGTCGACTTGGAGCTTGTCTATATTACGGCACGGCAACCGTTGAACCAATCACAGCGCGCAAGGCATTGTCATTCAACCACCATGTTTAAACACGGCATTTTTAGGGTCATGACATGCAAACTTCGTGCACTGTGGTATAGCTCGGGTACAGACATCTTTTGTTCATCATGTCTTATACTGTGCTGCTGTTTGAACAGAAGCCAGACCATAATGCATCTGGTTTATCGAAATCTGACAAGACCTACGGGCAGACGCACAAATTGACCTTATCGGCTTGGGTGTAATGTTGTCCCATTTCACACCACGTGTCATTCCCCAGAGTATCATTTCATTGTTTAACGGTTGCGCATTAGAAGATACATGAATATGGATACAACTCAAACAGAGAATCTTATTCTCAAGAGAATGACACGTGGTCTGAAATGGGACAACATTACACCCAAGCCAAGGAGGTCTATTCTAAACAGTTTGATCTCAGTTGACCAGTCGTGGCGAAGGAAGAGGTAACCATAGTGTGACAAGTCTTTTGTGTCGTTTCTCAATGCGACACTAATAGTGAAGAGATCGTCCTGTTAGGGTCACGCTAACTTCATATAAACGGCCTGATCTAAGGGTGTATCATACCTTCAGCATACTTCAGGGCCGTTTCCATGGCTAGTTTTCTATCACTATCCCACCGTTGTTTTCCTGTACCAGTCAGACAATCAACATCATTTTCGGGTATCCAACCTTCCCATATGTATAACTCAAAATGGAAATCCAACAGAAATAGGGCTGAAACAAAATAAATGAATAAATGAATGAACGAAGAAAGGAGGAAATGAGTCAATGAGTAAACCGGAATAAATGAATAAATGAATAAAGGAGTAAAGGAATAAATGTTTTAAGCACACATTCAATAGCCAATGTGCATACATGACCTCGAATTTCTAGCACAAAGCATGATGGGAAACTGAGTCCTTAACTTTTTTGGCTCCTCTCTAAAAAAATTATCTTACTGTTTTTCCTTCAACATTTTCTATGGAATTGTAAGTATTGCAACAGAAAAAAATAACTGAGTTTTTTCTGATAGTCCCTTTGATTTCACTGTTCCATTTTCGCAGGACACAGTTTCCCAGTTTGTGAGCTTTGATGCACATTGCCTATTCTCAACTCGAATGTTGGATTTGGCAGAGGTAAGACAATCGGAGAAACCAGAGTTAATTTAAAGTCAACCAATGATAATGAAGATTGAAGTCTTCCAACTTAAAGCCAATCAGGAGCAAGAGCATTGCTAATTCTAGATCAATATGAACTGATTTTGCCCTCTCATGATTGGCTAAATTGTTCATTCAACATCGTGATTGGTTGAGGTCAATGGGATACTAAGTCTGCTCTCTCCTGATTGGCTACAGTTTTCACTCTATATTACTGTAATCTTACCAGGTTGTTTGGCCCCATACACATCTTCCTGTAGAAACGGGAATTGGCAAACCTTGCCCTCGGCCCTAGAGGGGCATAACACTTCACTGAAGAGGAATTTCCCTGTAGCGCTACTGAGCTCGAAAAGTCTGGGAGTAAACTGATGAGGTGATGGGTCTAAAGATGAAAGAATATGCAAACAGTCTGTTAAACATCCCCTTAGGACTTCACGATGTAATGGACGAACCTTCTAGCGCTTTATACATGAGCCCCTGGGAACTTCCCCGCGGTTTCGAAGTAAAATGAATCACTTTTAATACTTTGTACACAGACTTACATGATTAAAGCACTCGATGCCAGATCGAATTGGAATTTAGAAGACTACATCAAAACAACATCAAGTTTTTCACTCCATTTTGCTCTTGGTTTTTACTTGCGACGCAAGCACAAACGCACCCAGAAGTGTCCTTATTTAATGTGAAACAAGTTCATTGCAAGCACAAGGATCAAAATTTGTCCTTGTGCTTACGTCTATGTATTTACGCTTTCATCGCTAGCGAAAACCAAGATAAAATTACTGGGTCTATTTTTGGCCACATACCGTTGACTAAACTAGCGTAGTATTTCTTTCCTCCCAGAGCTTTAAAGAATTCATCTGGTTCATGTGCTTCCTCTACTTCCTTGATACTGATGGCTGACACATTCTCAACGTTGCACTCAACTGGTTTTCTGGAATAAGGAACGAATTTAACGTTAATGTCAAACTAAGTGCTACCCTCGTAAAACAAGGACTATTTATTTTAATGCTTGCATTAACGATATCAAAAACAATGTACAATAGTTAAGAAAGAAAGGAGATTGTATGAAGGGAAAGTAGAAACGTTAAAAAATAAAACGCGAAGATAAAGGGAAAGGAAAGGAAGGGGCATAAAAGAGGGAACTAGAACATTTTAAGAGAAGAAAAAAGATATTGGGAATTGAAGGGAAGGGAAGGGAAGGGAAGGGAAGGGAAGGGAAGGGAAGGGAAGGGAAGGGAAGAACAGCACACACATACACAAACAAAAACAAAAACAGCAAAATAGAGAGGGAAAGAGAAAGTAAAGAAATAAGGGCAAAGGGAGGAAAAGGGATGTCATAAGAAGTAGACTTACTTTTCCTGGATACATTTAGCAGCAGCCAACACATTCTTCCTCATTCCATCTAAGGCCTTGGACCCATACCACACATACATTTGACCTTCGCGGCATACCAGAAGTACAAAACAACCACGTGACCGTAGAGATGAACACCTGTCAATAATATATTTTACGTGCTAAGCAAATTTATACAAAAGGTCTAGTGAATGCTTATTAATGGGTGCATGTGAAGTCATAGCCGGGTTTTATTCCTGGACTCGGCATACCACAGGTAGCCCGCGTCACATATATTCACACGCCACAGTTAGCCCGCCCAAGAAAAAAAACGAGAAACCCCAAGCAAGAGGAGGATAATGTGCATATGACCCATATTAGTATATGAGAATATTCATGATACTTACGCTGGTTTCACTTGTACCAGGCATCCCTCATGAGGCTCCTCGTTACGAAGACAATAAAGACGAATGGTTGAAGTATCTAGCAAGACAAAAAAAATGTTGAAAATGGAATATGCGTTGTCCAATCAGAGCGCAGGGAGAGTATCATATAATTTACAAAATAGCATAGACCCCTTGCACTAAATCCCAACCTGGGGATCAAAACATTGAAAAATACTAACATCAAAAAATTTTTCAATCTCAAGAGGAGGGGATTCTTTTGTTTTGACCCCCAGGTTGGGAACTAGTTCAAGGAGTCTAATGAACAAAAATAATAAATACGAGTTAACCTACCAGTGAGACGTTCCATTGTGTCTGATATATGACTCTTCCTAAGAGTAAGGATGAATATTTCAACTTGTTAGACAACAACGTTTATATTACTTTGCATTCATAGGGCGAAAGTAAGATTCTTTCAGGAGGCTGAATTGATGAGATGAAAAGGAGTTCCCCCGTCCACACACACATACACACTTACACTTGATCCGTAACTCCATGCAAAGTATGGGAGGGGAAGGCAAAGTGAAACTTATGTCAATTTAAAGAAAAAAATGGTTTTGCCCACAAATAAAAGATACCAGAGCTCCACTCCATTGCCTTTTTTTTTTGTTTTCTCTCAGGATGAAGGTTTGCGGCCCACCCTTTCTTTGATTTCTGGGATCTACCCCTGATTGCAATGGAGTGTAGCCCTGTAATCTGCTATTGTTCAGACTTACTTGAGCAGTTGCTCAGAGTATAAATGTTAAACAGGATTTTTCGTGCGTATAAAGTACAAAAGGCAAGTTTTCGATACGTACGTATGGAAAAAAGTACGTAATATGATGAAATTACAAATGAAATTACAAATGAGCATTAAAACGTACGATATATGATATCACGTAACGAAATGACGTGTATGATGACATCACATAATGTTGAAAGTATGACGTCATTTATACCATTTTTATATTCTTTCCAAATTTTAAATTGCAAGATTTTATCGCCGCTATTTTGATTTTATAGAACATTAATTCATGCAGATAAATGCTGATAATTTTTTTTAATCGTTTTTATATATTTACCGATTTTTATTGTCGGTAAATCAGTTTATTTTTAGTATTCATTGTTTTTTAAAACGAACAAGACATGAGGGACAATATATAACAAATGTTACCCCACCCCTCTCCCCAGATTACTGGAGAATGACACTCATAAAGGACTTACTTCTCCATATCGAACCAGCACTTTGCCACACTGTTATGAAGATACAATCATATCACATTATATTACGATTAACACCTCGGCACTTTTATAGGAATTGGTGCCTTAAAGTTTCCATATTACTCGACCGATTTTGAGGTCACAGAGTAGATCTTGCGTGACCTTGTAAAACGTGCAGTTGCGTGACAACACTGTTCGTGCATTCTGATTGGATGATTCCGGGTCTGAAACCTTGTGATTGGTTCAATATTGTTGCCAATCTGCACCGTAACTGCCCTGTCTTTTAACAAGCCATATGGAATTTAATACATTACTTTATTATGTCAGTTGTTTGTAACAACAATTACGATATGGCGAACAGTTGGTGTTGTTCGTTTTATCTGTCTTTACATCAACCAACATTCATTTAAAGAAAAAAAAGCAAACCGTGGGCCGTTTTGGTTTTTTTTTCGTTCCTGGTTTGTTTAACGCGATTCAAATGTCAAAATTATGTTATTTTTTGGTTAGTTATAAAAAAATTGTTATGTTATATTTTAGTAAGTTATAAATTAAGGTCTCAAAAACTAACTGGACCCGGTTGTACGAAGGGTGAATAGGTGATAAATCCCTATCCAGTGGATTAGTCGATGCTGCTATCCAATAAATGTATCCACTGGATAAAATTTATCCATCGGATAGCGCTATCCACCCTTCATACAACCGGGCCCTGATAGTAGGTATTGTTAATGATGCATGGTTATGGTAGAGTACATGATATAGTTATTGATGGTAGTAGTACATGAGGTATGGTAGAGTACATGATATAGTTATTGATGGTAGTAGTTTATGAGGTATGGTAGAGTACATGATATAGTTATTGATGGTAGTAGTATATGGGGTATGGTAGAGTACATGATATAGTTATTGATGGTAGTAGTATATGAGGTATGGTAGAGTACATGATATAGTTATTGATGGTAGTAGTATATGGGGTATGGTAGAGTACAAGATATAGTTATTGATGGTAGTAGTATATGGGGTATGGTAGAGTACATGATATAGTTATTGATGGTAGTAGTATATGGGGTATGGTAGAGTACATGATATAGTTATTGATGGTAGTAGTATATGGGGTATGGTAGAGTACATGATATAGTTATTGATGGTAGTAGTATGAGGTATGGTAGAGTACATGATATAGTTATTGATGGTAGTAGTATATGGGGTATGGTAGAGTACATGATATAGTTATTTATGGTAGTAGTATATGGGTATGGTAGAGTACATGATAGATATATAGATATTGATGGTGATAGTAGATGCAGTATGGTAAAGTTGGTGACAGTTATTAGTACAAAAATATCATTGGATGCGGTGGCTCAGTATATGTGGAAGTTGAAAGAAGCACACTCAAATGTTTACACAACAGACCTTTTTAGTTTGGGCGTAACGTTTTCCCATTCCAGACCACATGGCATTCCATTGAGTATCATTTCTTCGTTTAACGGTTGCGCATGAGAACACACATGATTATGGATACAACTCAAACAAAAAATCGCATTCTCAAGAGAATAACACGTGGTCTGAAATGGGAAACCATTACGCCCAAGGTAAAAAGGTCTATTATGCAACCACGATAATTCCAGATGTCTGAGGTTCTGGCTTCCGTCAACCTTCGAAAATTTAATTGACGGTAGCCAAATTGTCTGGGTGCGATATTATAAGAATGGATGGACTGAAGTTTGGTCTTGTTCAAGTATGGTAAACTGGAGTAAATAATTTGAAGGGTGTAAAGATTGAGCGTGAAGAGAGAAATAGAAAAAACAGTGTTAAGCCTACTTACTTTCCCCAGTGTATTATCATGGATCCTTTGAACAGGTTCAAAAACGTTGGTGGCTCCTTGCCCTGCACCACTCTTATCTGACCCCGAAACAACATTAAAATGTAAATGAAATACAAATCCAATGGTTTTCATAGAAATAAGTTACCCTTCATGAAGTATAACATTTATGCTAGCCCGAGTAAACGCCAATAAGGTTTCCTTGACAGACCCTTCCATGTCGGGATACAGAAACGACTAACTCCAATGAATTTTCGCCACACAACTCGCACACCAACACCACCAACCCCATCCCCCTCAAAACCCCAGGCACTCTTACTGCTCTAATGATGTATTCAACGATTGGCACACAACATACCTGAGGTCCTCTCTCCTGATCTAGTTCAACAGCCATGACAGCCGCAGCACCCTTCTCGTTCACTGTACAATCATTCCCCTGCCAGAAGAAGTACGCAGTGCGTACTCGACCAGCTATCGTAGACCTACACCGTGACTTACGATCCGTTGCTATACGATCGTTCAGTATGTAATACGCCCAACGGATGACATAGCCTTCACCTGGTATTGAAGATAAGAATACTGTTATTTACCAAAGGCTAAACAGCACAAAAAACACCGTTATCTGAACTGGAAAAGGTAGACCAGAGTGTTTGTTTAAAGATAGCAAACAAACAAATGAATGAAAAAAGAAACATCCAACCAAATAACTGAATGATCGGCCGAACATGAACGCACCATGCACGATACAACAAACGAACGCATACACGCGCGCACGCACGCACGAACATCTTGAAAGCGAAAAGATATATAGATGATTCAATTAACGTTGTCGCTGAAAAAACCCTAATGCCTATAATTTATCTTTTGTTTATCAAGAAACTTCACACTGGGCTATCTGAGAATTAAGGAATATATGTTCAAGTCGTAAAATTTGTAAGTATACAGCGAGTTTCTTATTGTAATAACGCCACGGTGAAACAAATTTCATGACATTCAGCGACGTTACTGCAATTTTCATAAACTCGCGAACTCTGCAGTTGCGAGTTGACCGTTGGAATTTGGTTTTTCACTGCCACCAGTCAAAAATATAAAAGGTACCGACTGATTATTTTTAATCGATGAAAGCGAAAAACCGAATTTCAGCATGTAGCGTGCAGCATGCAGATACCGAGTTCGCATGTTTATGAAAATAGCAGTGATTGAATTAGGTGTATCCTTACCGGAATGAAAATGTCCAACGTTAGCTTCAGGTAACTCGTAATGTCTATATTCATTGATATGCCATACAGTGATCCCAACAGTCGTACACAGGTTGCCTTCCTTGTAATAGTCTCCAGTCCACCGTGTTGGAATACCATGCCCTCGACCAACGTTTACGCTTTCAAACGTCTCTCCTTTGACTGGTTCGGGCGAGGCAACCATGATTTTTGGATCACAAGGTTTTAGTTCTATCGGGGTGTACTTCTGTGGGAAACAAAGTTATCAAGAAGTCATTTTTGTATTTTCCTTGCTCCGTTCATTGATACAACGCGAAGGAAATGAAGATAGCATGAAAGAGGCGCACGCGCACACGACTTGAGCACCGTGCTCTGTTGAGAACAAGCGCAGTTTTAGACCAATGAGAGCGCGCATATTGAGGTAACTATATTATAATTTTTCTTTCTTTCTATAAAATAAAAAATATTTTTTTAAAAAATCCGTCATCCGTTCACTGCATTAGACATCACTGCAGCATAATACAGTTAGCACTTGAGAAGCGTCGAAGCAAAGGCTGCAGCCTATTAGCACTACATGAATCCTTACCCTAGTAGCCTATCATTACCTTGATAATCAGTTCTCCACTGCTAGGATGCCCTTTCATTTTAATAATCTTCGTAGGATCAGGCCAATCAAGGAACTTCTCTCGGAAAAGAATGGTCTCAGCTTTCTCGTGCAGTCGAGCAAAAAGTGCCCACGGGGGCCGTGCAGGGGCAGGTTTGTTATCGTCAGTTCTGGGTGTGGTATCTGGGCCTTTACCATAGGGGTACAGAGGGTTATATATTCCAGGAGGTTCGAATGGTGACTCGAAGAGTCTTCTGCCTAATGCGAATGCTGTTTTACGCTGTCCTGACAGTGATTGTTGACCATTCCATACGTATAGCTCTGAACCGAAGTCAAATATCAATACCTTGGGAACAAAAATAAAAAAAACATATTTGATATTATCTTAACTTGAGGCTGAAATTATACAAATATAAGAATAAATGACTATATTTTCGATAAACACATCCAGTAATTTTAATGAAGCAAGCTTAATTTTTCGTAAACGAAACTAACTTGCTCATCGATATTTCATTAACTGGACACTCTGATTCCATCAAATCGATAATGAACATCATCGTCATTCTATCCTTCGGCATTCTAGGCAAGTTTTCAATAAAAATATACTTGGATGCTAGAGCATTGACGGGCAGTGTATGCCCTTCACTGAAGGCTGGTAATGAGATTCATGAGATGCATTCAGCTACTTGATACCAAGCAATAGAATACTCTCTGGTTGAAAGCACATGACGGGCAGGGTTTTCCCTTCACTGTATGCTGATAACGAGATTCATTTAGCTACTTGATACCAAGCAATAGAATACTCTCTGGTTAAAAGCACATGACGGGCAGTGTTTTCCCTTCACTGTATGCTGATAACGAGATTCATTTAGCTACTTGATACCAAGCAATAGAATACTCTCTGGTTAAAAGCACATGACGGGCAGTGTTTTCCCTTCACTGTGTGCTGATAACGAGATTCATTTAGCTACTTGATACCAAGCAATAGAATACTCTGGTTGAAAGCACATGATGGGCAGGGTTTTCCCTTCATTGATACCCACCTCTTTAGTGTCTAATATGGATACTTGAGGCAGATGTCCACACATGGATTCAACTGGAGACAAGGAAGGGGGGTCTGTCCAGTGGACTTTGTACATCATATTTGTTTTAGTAATTCCTTTCTCATAATCCTCGTCACTGGGAATAGCATCGGCACCTGAGAAACATTAAAACCGCCAATGTTTTACTAAAAAAAAAACACTCCTTGCAGCAAATAAAGAAGAAGACGATAGAGGGGGGAAAGAAGGAGGAGGAGAAGGAGAAGCAAATTTTTTTGGGTTACCTGTGGCAGTTAATCTATTCTTACCTCTGATTTCATCATCGATATTCCCATTGAGAACTTTATATAACTTTTTGGCTCCCCTGAGCTTTTCAGGGTCTCTCTCTCTTTCTTCGACAAAGGTGATATCGCGGGCTTTACAGTCCAGCTCTCGTTTAGTAAAGATACGAGACGCTATCTCTGTTACCTGGAACAATTACAAAAATAAAATTTCAACAACAACAACAAAAGGTCTTTCGTAGTCTTTGCATTTATGAATTCCCAATCGACGTCACTGGTATGATTCTTCTCGTAAGTATTTTTCAGACACTAACAGATCATTGCCACATTTCAAGTCGAGAGGGGCTCGGTACGAGTTTCTAAATTTTGATGATGACAACACAAAACTCACATAACCAAAAAATAACACATCGAGCTGTACAAAATTCCGAAGGTTGGTGTTAATCGGATCAATATGGAACAACTTACAGACGTTTTTGGGCGGTTTTATGACTACGATGGAGCTGCTTCGTACAATGCTGTAAACTGAATTGGCTCCCATTGTCTTCCAGTAATTATCCAACCAAAACGCGTGTTTGCAGTTACGGTAAGATACATTAACGCTACAGCACAGGTACGGATTTTATAAATTCTCTTGGCAGGATAATGGGAAATGCTAATCAAAATACAATCGAATCCTTAATTCTGATTGGTTGACATTGAGTTTGTTCTGAAGGTCAACTCAGCTGGTATGGGAAGCCATTTCAATGTCAGGGCAATGTCAACTTCAGTACTGCCTGTGATAAATCTAGCTGGGTTACCTTTGCTCTCTCGATAGCGTTGGCTTCTTTTCCTACCCAAGCATATAGTTCTTCCTTGTTAACGAGAACAAAGCAGTCACCAGAGTTCAAGGATTTCTGGCACGGGTCCACAAGACGAGTTTGCATGTTGCGACGACCTATATATACAAAGAAACCACATAAGTAAAACATCATCATTACACAATAAGGCTTCTTAGTGTTTCTTTAATGTTCTAAAAAAAATTGCCACTACAATTGTTTTGCTCGGACTTCCTTGTTAAAAGCACGGTTCTTTTACCTATGGTCCACAAATTGCTCCGCATGCCATACACGTTTTACCACCGACCGCTGTCAACTTTTGTAACATCTCTGGTCACATGCTTACATTACGTACCTCAGGTCTCAACGTGCTTCGAAGCAAAACGCTCAGGTGCTTGTGTTTTATTGAAGCCCTCAGAAGCACGAGCAAACGCTCTATGAGCGTCTTTTTGACTAGAATCTACTACTACTCTGAAACATGACGGCAAATGATCACGTGACTTACCAGTCCATATTGCACATTAATGTTACCTTTGATGTGTAATAACATGACTGGTTTTGTCCCTCGGTAATCATCTTGTTCTTTGGCCTTATCTGGACCAGCTGTCTTCCTTAAAGTTACTTTAGTGAAGTCTTCTGTGCTGGCGAGACCCGCAATAGCAGATTCCGCTAAGTTGATAGTATGACGACGCCCTGAAGCAGAGAAGCAGACAAAACATGCGTCACAGAAGGCTTATGCTAATTCTACATTACAACTATTTTCAACAATACGAGACGCGGAAAAAAAATCCAGACGTTTTGGTTTTTTGATTGCAAAACTTATGTGTTTTTTTTGCGTTGCTAGTGAAAACCAGTCACTTTGTGCTACATAAACCAGATATAAGGAACAGGCAGTTGATGTCCCAAGGGTGGTGTAGCGGTAGGACATTCTCCTCTCAGCTCTGGGGTCTCTGGTTTGATTCCTGGACTCAGCATAACATGCGAGTACAGTTTGTTAGGTCCCTCCCTTGATTCGAACGTTTATCTCCAGGTTCTCCGGTTTTCCTCCCTCCGCAAAATCTAACAACATAAATTCTTATTCGATCAGTGAGTTAGCTATGCCCTGACTTTGTTGAGCCGAGAGGCTGTTTCAGGGTTCGATCCGTGAGATTCAACCGTGCTCTGACTTTGATTAACCCAGAGGTTATTTCATGCAGGGTATCGATAAAAATCGAAGGATGAGTTAGAGTCTTACATCAAAGAGAATCAAACTTACAAAGATTGTCAGGGTCTTTATACTTCTTTTTCTTCCTTTTGATGACGGGATGTTCACTTGTGATTTGTTTCTTTTCTATTTTAGGGGTTCTTGGCGCCTATCAAAAATACAAAACAGATTAGGAGTCGCTTCTAGGCGATTATCCAATCGAAGACCTTTTTAGCTTTGACGTAATGTCTTCCCATTTCAAACCACATGTCCTTCTCTAGAGAATCGTTTCTTTGTTTAACGGTTGCGCACGAGAAGACACATGAATATGGATACAACTCAATCAAAGAATCTTCTTCTCAAGGGAATGACACGTGGTCTGAAATGGAAAAACATTACCAACAAGCTCGTGCTAAAGAGGTCTATATCTATGCGCTTTGAAGGTCACTTACCTCAGTAACAGTTCTAAGGTCTGTCCTCTCTTGTAATGCCTTGATTGGATTACTCTTCGTCGCATGACGTCTGTTGGGCTTCAGGTGGATTTTATTTTCACCCGCTGATTTAAGTTGTCTGGAAGATTCAATTAATAAATTCAGTTAATTCATTTAACGGCAAAATAAGAGAAAGAGATCATGTAAGCAACAATGCTGTATAAGGACTGAGTTACACTAGCATCGGAATGAAGGGTTTTCTCCAGGTTCTCCGGTTGTCCTCCCTCCGCAAAATCTAACAATCTTAATTCCAATAGACGACTTGCACTAACAAGTCACGTAGCCCTACCCCACTTAAGACGAGAAGCTGTTTCAAAATGAACAACAGAAATGAAAAGAGCATCTTGACATTAGTAGAGAGGGTATGTTTGAGATCATAACAAGGAAAACAGGAGAAATGGCATTAAATATAAAATTGAATGATTTAAAAGGATTTGTGTGGGAAAATGCGCTGTGGCAAAAGCTTGCTAGCCAACACTTTTCCAATACAAAACGTCACTCATAAAATATTCGGTTTTATATTTAATGCCATTTCTCCTATAGTCAACAAGTGCCTTTTTCATGTTTGTTGTTCATTTTGAAACAGCTGCTCGTCTTAAGGGGGTAGGGTCACGTAACCTGTTAGTGCAAATCGTCTATTCGGTATTTGAATTAGCCATGATTTTGATCAGCACAGACGTCGTTCAGGGTGTCGATAGAATGTAATTTAAAAAAAGAACTTAATCAGAATTAGGAGAATCAGAATCTACTTTTTGCCATCATTCATGCACTCAAGTCTTATTAGTACCCTCCTAGTCTATCATAATTTTCAAATATAAGTACCACACTTTGGAGTAGACTCCGCGGCATGCCAAACATAATAGGACGGAAACTGCAGCACTCGTTCACACTTCCAAGCGCATCCAGTTCTTTGCACAGGAAACCCAATAAAAAATCGTTTTACGCTACAATGTTTTCGATAGGTCTATTGGCTTCTGTCGATCAATTTAGAGTGGTCTGGGTCTGAATTATTAACTGACGAAATCACAGACCTCCCAGACGTCTAGAAGTTGCCAAGGTCACAAAAAAAAAAAAACAACACCAAAACAGCTTATTATGTAACTGTGTGGTTGAGTTGTAGACAAAATTGATAATTTTCGCTATGCTCAAAAAACAGACTTTATTAATGGTAGAAATGAAAAAAATATTCATGAATAATAATGAATGGGTTAAAGAGGACGAGAGTTATGATATTCAAATATCGGTACTGAAACAGCAGGGGATAGTAAAGAAGGGAAAACACTCAACAAAAGGATTGAAGTTTAAAGAAAATATTGAAGCAGCACAAAGTAAAACATTATTAGCAATGTAGAAAATATCTTTTTACGGATGTAGTGCGCTACATTTCAGTCAAACAGAGATAAGAGAATAGATAAAGAAAGAAAGAAAGAAAGAAAGAAAGAAAGAAAGAAAGAAAGAAAGAAAGAAAGAAAGAAAGAAAGAAAGAAAGATAGATAGAAAGAAAATCAATAATAAACTAAAAGCCATGAATACAAAACATGAAAGAAAAACAATTATTAATTGATGTCATAACAGTCTTCGAGGACAATAGCATTGCTTTCAGTTTTCTGAGTATCATTAAAACACACAACACAGAGTAACACGTAGATACATTAACCCTTGACCAATATACCACATAATACTACGATTACAATTACCAGATACCTTACAACTGTTTATGGATTTCATTCCCAATAATCAATAATTCATTCAAGGTTTTTCTTGTGCATTAAACGTGATCGTTTTTCTTCTTCTTGGCTTAAATAATAAATATTTAACCCAAAAAATATTTTCTGGGGAAACATTTGTTGCGAAAGGTCAAATAAATGCGCCTTTTAAATATAGTAAATATATTGTAGGATGATTTTTATACTTACGAAGTAGATTGGAGTGAGATTGCATCGAAATCTGCGCTTGTGAGATCCACTTTAGGACACGTAGTGCTATCTTTCCTTTCGCCTTTGTTTCTTGAATCATTGAAAAATTCCTCCAGCCCGTCGTCCAATGCAGTTGGTTTTTCTTTCTCTTTTTTCGTGACCTCAGTTCTTTTATGATCTTTAATGGCTTGCATCAATACTGGTGGAATAGTCCTCTTGGGAACTGGAGTTAATTCTATAAACTTACTTTCTTTGGCCTTTTCGACTTGTTTTCCTGATTCTTCCTTGTCAAGGTCGATGTCTACATGAATTAATTCAAAAGGTTGGTCCAAGTTTGACTCCGACTTAGTCTTCATCATTCCAAATGGACGAAGAGTAGATGAGACCTTCCTTGGCTTCTTTAACTTGTGCACTGATGAAGACATTGAAACTTTGAAATTAGAATAACACAATTGCAGTAACGTCAAGGGAAAAAGTTTAAAATCACAACCGTGATTCTATATCTCTAGGTACTTTGACTCCTGAAGACTCAAGTTCTACATAAATGGTTAATACTAAAATCTGTCTAATTCTGGAGCCCAAATTTCTGACAGATCTGTGTATATGTACAGTACTTGGTTATGAAGTGATGGTGAGTAAGCTGGCGATTCGTCGAATTCAAACCCACAAGTTAATTCTAGCAATAACAACGTTAGAATAACTCCTATGTTCCTCGAAAAGGTCTTTAAAACAGGTTGCTTGACAAGGGCAATTACTGGAATTCTTAAGCAATAAGATCAAAAAATTAATTCTTCATTGTTGCATTCCATTATATGACTTTTAGAATACGTTCGTGTTCGAGTACGTCTGAAAGATCTGCTACTGACAACCTATCACTTCATCGACAAATATTTGCAATCCAAATAATCAACAGTTGATACAAATCCGATATAAAATCCTACGACCCTTGAATAAACTTCCCTGGAGGAATTTCCCTATTGACTTTGCAACATTATATAAGGAAGATGGTTTGTTGAGTCAGGTTCTAATGGTCTTGCATGTTATTCTTCGTGTTATGTTATTCCCAACTAAACAAAGACGCGACAGATAGCGATCTTCTGGTCCATTTACGACAGGGTTGTTTTACGTTAATAACTATGAGATCATTATTCTCATTACAACCCTTAGACAGGTAGATTATGAAAGACTATATGAACTGATTTGAGTGTGTCAGAGTAGTCCAGAACTGGACCCTACTTTTCTCACTTCGTGATTTATCTCAAAAATCTTAACGATTCTTACCAGTCTCCTTCCACTACTCGGTTCGTCTTCACCGCGCGCACATCGATTGATTATATAACTTTGTTTCACAGGCCAAGAAATACCATTCATTACATTACGAGTTGGGTATTACAGCGCGAAAGAAAAACCGTGGGCACCCAGAAATATTTCAGAAAATCATGTATCGCTCGTTGAACAATCTGAAACGACTCTCTAACTGCAGGAAGTTTATCTGACTACAAATCAGTCGAACTTCTTGTAATTAGAGAGTTGTTTTAGATTGTTCAACGAACGATACACGATTTCTGAAATATTTCTGGGTGCCCATGATTTTTCTATTTGCACTGTAATGGTTTTCATGTAATGGTCAGTTATGTACTTCAATTACAGTTGTGCTGGTCCATTTACATGGTCCATGAGATCATTACTCTTATCATTATCATCATATTTAGTCTCTTTAGACAGCTAGATTATGATTGATTATTCTGAAAGTAAGTTAAAGTGAGTATACTACTTGTTATTATGAGGAGGGTCTTACAATGGTTTTCATGTTGTGGTATGCAATGGAATCCATTTAATTAAATGCCAGCTGATCTGAGAAAAAATATTAGCCAATCAGAATCGAGAAAAAATTCAAAAATGAGTTGTCATCCTTAGTAGCTCGGAGACTAGGGAATCGGTTATTCATTTCTTTTTATGTATTATATTGTTATCGTTATTAGGTGGTTCTTATTTGTAGATGGTTTGACCGTTATTTGACGGCAACGACAAAATAGGCGTTTAATAGCATAAAGGAATGCGTTTCCATGACATTCCTTAATCACGTGCCCAGGAAACACTTTGAATGACGTCCAAAAAAAAATTACTTTATCATGACGACAATTCCGGCCGAGTTTGTTATTAATAACGACTGTAATGCATTTACTCATATATTATAAGTAACAAATGAAGGGTGTCTAATGAAGGGTGTCCGCATATAATTAATAGGGCGGGTATCCTGTATTCAAAAACTGAAAATAAAACAGTTCAACTTACATTTCTTGGACTCCTTTTTCTTGGGTTTTTCTTCCTTCTTCTTGATGTTTTCATCACGAGTTCCATCCCCTCCTTCCTCAATAATACTATCAGGCCGTGCAGCTGTTCTCGTGTTTACATTAGAATCATCTTGAGTCCTACACTGTTCTCTGAACTTTTCTCTTCTTTCCACCATATCTCTGGCAGCTTTGATGATCTCTGGTGCAATCCCGGCGGCTAGAGTTCTTGGTCTTATCTTGTGAATTTGTATAGGGTGCCTAGGTTTCTCAATTGCTTCTGTTTTTGCAAACAGAGAAAGCAGAGCAGATACCGAGCCTTCTCTCGGAAGTTCACCTTCACTGGGTTCTCTATCTTTGTGAGGGTCAAATTCGTGTTCGTTGATTCTTTCTGTGTCAATGCTTTGTCGTCGTTCGGCAATTTCTTGAAACTTAAGATCAGTTTTTTGTTTTTGTTCTTCCATCAACTTGTGCTTTCTTTCCTTCTTTTCTTTGTCTTTTCTTTCCTTTTCTTTGGATTTCTCTTTGGTTTCCTTATTTTTCTTTTCGACATTTTCCTTGACTTTTTTCTCATCCTCTTTTATCCTTTCCTTTTCCTTTGATTTTTTATCTTTTTCTACTTCTTTTAATTTTTCTTTCGCCTTCTCTTTTTCTTCCTTTTTCAGTTTCTGTTTCTCTTTATCCTTTCGAAGCTTTTCTTCCTTTTCTTCTTTATGCTTTTGCTTTTCCCTTCCTTTTCTTTCTTTTTCTACTTTTTCCTTTTCTTTCTTTTCTCTTTCTTTTTCCTTGATTCTTTCTTTTCCCTGTTCTTTGTCCTTTTTCTTCCCTTCTTCATCACTAGAATGCTTGTGTCTTCTAAACAGAGACTTAAGGTGCGAGTCAGTGGAGTCTTCACCATGAGAGTGCTTTCTGGAAGGTTTCTCTGTCTTTGCCTCTAAGACTTCAGCTTCTTTTTCAGCCTCAGGTGAAACCTTCTGGACCTCCTGCTCATGTCCAACAGCATTCAAAGGTACATCTCTCTCCTGACTGCCTTCATGGCGTCCATCAGTATCATCAGATGAAGAAAACCTCTTATCCACTTTTTTTAAAGCTCCAGGCTCATCTGAAGAATCCTTTCTTGCAAGAGAAAAATTGATATCCTCAAACTTCTTCATTTCATCAGGCGAAAGAGCACCTCCACAAATACTATGCGGTCGTTCTTGAGGTTTCGTTTTACGCGCATCTAAGATAGTCTTCGACGAGTCATCTTCAGATACATACCGAGTTAGCATTTCCTTGATTGATGGTGGCTTGACATTCTCTTCAGACAAGTGCGGTGATTCTTTTAGAATTGAGTCTATAATATCAACATGATCTGTAGAAGCGATAGTCTGGGAACGACGCTTCTCAGTTTCTGGGGCATCCATACTCAGTGACACTTTTAACTTGAGTCTCCTTGGTCTATATTCTTGGGGTACTATGTCTCCATCAGCCATTGAGGCAAAGAATTTCTCCCTCTCGAGCTTGCGGAGTTGTCTCCTCTCTCTAAGTCTCTCAGACTGTTGCACTTTTGTTTGTGACGATGATTCTTCTTCTTCTTCATCATTTGTGCTTGTCGTAGAGATCCCTACAGCTGCATCCATTGATTTCGAAAATCCACTACCACCACCAAACCTTCTTCTATACCGCGCCCTTCTCTGTTCGCGAGATAGCGATTCTTCTTTCTTATCTCTCGATTTTTCTGTTTCCTCATTAGGTGTGGAAACCGTTTTACTAACAACATCGACACTTGTAAACGACGTTTTTCTTTCCACTTGCTCAGGTCCTGCAGTTTTGCTTACTGGTACTTTTGCCTCATCATGTGAAATTTCAGAATCTGATAATTTTTCTTTGTCCTTTTTGCTCAACTCCCTTGGTTTGGCCGTGTCACTCACACTTATTTTACCCAAGAGTCTTTCTGTTTGTTCAGCATCCCTTTCCTCAGGGGATCTTGATCTAGAACGAGGAGAACGCCTTTCCTTTTTATCCCAGAACTTAAATCTTCTCATTACCGAACCAACAGTTTTTTCAGAATCTGAGCTAAAAGAACCAGATCTACCACGTCGGATTTCTTCAAAATGCCTATCAGGACTGCCGGGTTCGGACTTACTTGTAGCAGCCGTCCTTTCAATACTTGTGCTTCGCTTCCTAAAGCTAAGCTTCCCGGGGAGCGAATACTTTTTCCTGGCTCTACTTATCTCTGATGAGTCAAGGACCTCAGAGCTTCCCCCAGATGATTCCCTGGACATCGTTTCTCTTGAAGAAAAGTACTTACTTGGTACGGAAAATTTTCTCTTCGCTGGAGCTTGTGCAATTTCTGTGTTGCTTTCATTGGAAGATGACAGCCTACTACTCAGAGAAGGTTTCTTTTTTCTATTAGATGGTGAATTGGAATCAGACCTTTCTCCCTTCTCTGAAGAATCAGAAGACTTTTTCCTCGACTGCAACCAACTTCCTTTTCTTGACCGCTCATCATCTTTTTCTCCAAGCAAAGAGCTGTCCTTTCTCTCCGGCAAACTAGTCTGTTTGTGTAAAGTCATTTGAACTGGACTTGAATATTTTCTTTCGCGAACCTGGTGTTGAACGTACCTCGAGGTGTAATCACTGCGCAGAGAATAACTTCGCAAGAATGGTGATCGCTCTGGTAATGCCCCATCTGCGGAGCTTCTACGGCCTTCGGGATGAAACGTCCTAGTAATGTGTTGACTGAGTAGTGATATATTTTGTGATGTAGTATCATCTGGGGATGTTCGTCCTGAGTAACTCCCTAAATACGCCACTCTATCCCTACCAGTAGAACTAGTAGAACTCTTTCTGCTGGAGACAGTACTAGAGCCTCTAGAACTTAAAGAACTACTTCTTGATGAACTACCCTTGGTGATATCTGGAGAAGGAGTTAATCTTCCTCTATCTTTCTGGTATAAAGTAGGAGAATAGGCTTTTGTTCTGTCAGTTTTAATTTTACTATCTTCATGAGTTGGTGAGGGGTACCTTGTCTTATAAGATGAAGTTGGCAATCTTGATAAAGCAGAGCTATCTCTTCCACTACTTGTTGATGTTTTCTCCTTGCTAGTCAATCCACTTCTTGTAAAGTCCAGGTACAGAGGACCTTTACTAGTGGATCTAGACCCTGAATACTGCGTCGGTGTATTTTCATGGGAAAAGCTTGAGCTCCTCCCATAATGTAATGGGTTAATATCCGGCCGGGTGGATTTTGCAACAGAGCTTGTGTATTTGCCACTTGTGGAAATTGGTTGCCGAGGAGATATCCCATGAGTGTAACTGGGCGATATCGTTGCATCATCAAATGATTTAAGATCTGTATTTTTTCTATAGTATCTTGCACTCCCATATCTTCTACCTAGCCCTGGGGATTCTTCCCCTCCTGAACCGCGGTACCTAGAGGTGGTAGTTTCTTCAATCATTGTCTTGGACCTTGGTCCAAGAGGATGGCGCCTTCTTGGGCGGTCGGAGGACTGCTTGGACCCAACATCACGGTGTCTACTTGCCATTTTCTTGTCTTCTAATGTTGGATCTTTTTCCACTGGTTCTCTATCTGTGTTAATCAATCCATTTGTGGTCTCGAAACATGGTTTAGAAGTAGTGAGATTGATTGATGTGCTTGAAACAAACTTTTTGTTCTTTGGTCCTTGGAGATTCTGGAAGCAAAAAATACAGTATTAATTCTGAATCACAAAATGCTTTCAGATACTACATGTGCACACAATCTTGAAACTGTTAAAAGTAATTTTATGGTTGCCATGGAGACTATATAACTGTGTGAGCTCCCTTAACCTTACCAATTTTTAAAATACTTTAAATTATTAATTTTTGCATGGAGCAAGTGTGGCTTGGTTAGTAATTATTTATATACATATTAAGTGCACCTGCCAGCAAAAATAATCCAGATTCAAACTCATCATGTCTATTTGCCTAGTTTGGCTTTCAAAACATTGACTTCTTTTTTCACAATGATTTTTAAAGCAACAGAATTCAATATATTCTTAACATAAAACAATTTCCTGAAACGGCTACATATTCAATCTACTAATAATAAGTAATTTATCTTAGGAATTATCTGTTTCCATATGTTACCAGTCACTAAATTTACAGATGGTTGTAAATTTACTATCAAGAGCAGGGTTAAAATTTGTAATGAATGAAGATCAGTATTCATAAACTTCAAAACATAAATACTACTTGCCAGGAGCATTCTTAAATCTGTAGTTCACAAAACAGTTTTACTTACTAGCATGCTTGGTCTGAATAATATATAATAAAAGTTATGTACATAAATAGTCTAAATAATGTTCAAATTATAACAGAAAATTATAGAAATTGAAATGTTATATATAACGTGGCTTTATCATACGTAATTTCCTTTGGTTATTTCATGCTTATCTACATGTATTAAACTCACTAAATTTGTATAGATAATTATCATGTACTGTACCTTTGATAAGGAAAGGTTCATAGTTGTACACTGCATGTTCAAAAATGATGACAAATAGGTCAACACTTTTCATTACAGTTGAAGACTTAGAGTGTCAGTTATTTGAAGACTTTTGAATATTCATCTGATTCAATGTTCTGTGAGAATTGAATTATGAAGTCCAATATTGTGCATTTAATCTTCACTTGATATTTCATTCACTGAAGCATATCACACGCACTTCACTTACAGAGAGTCCTTGAGGTAACAATAAAATCCATTCAAATTATGCATGTATACCTTAAAACCCATAAACATTTAGAATCTCTTTTGATTTCAAAATAATTTTATAATATTTCTTAACTTACTAAATAACAATTCTTTCCTTAAAAAAATGGTAAAACATATACAATTAATTTCCTAATGTGTATAGATATGAGCAGTCAGAGGTATCAATTTTCCTTATAATTAAGATCTAAATCTGGCACAAAAGGTATCCAGAGTTTCAAAAATATTAAGTAAAACATTATTCTTGGATCAGAGTCCTGCAAGAGATTTAACTGACGAAAATTGGGAACTGTAAAAAAATGTATAATGTCCCATTAAATACTGAAACTTCATGACATATATATTCAAATCTGGAAATCATTAAAGGACATGTATGACAGCAAGATTTATATGCTTTTAAAAGTGTTGTCAGTACCATGATCCAGCGACCAATCAGACTGTTGTATTTGGTGCCTTCTTGACACCACTAAAATGCAAAGATCTTTTAGACTTATCTTTTTGTGTTGTGATTCTTAGTGGAGTATTGGTGTATAACTTAGGTTTCCATTGCTAAAACACACACAAACATGCAAGGTTTGACCTTGTGTTTATAATTCAGTGATATTTTGTTACACTGTGCATGTGTCTTGGGTAGACCTACATGACAGGATAAAACTATCCTGAATATATAGCCTGTAGGCTCAGTAGCTCCTTCCTTAACTCAGGATAAAAGAAATTCAACCATAGTAGTACATGTTTTTTTAATTGGAAGATGAGGGATGTACTTTATATAAAGTTATAGATCTAACAATTAAATACATCAACATTTGCCTTTTAGCAATTATCATGAATTAATTTACAGAACCAGAATTTTTTGAATAAATGTATTAAATTCTGTCTTAAGCCACTAATTAAAATTACTCAAAAAATGGCCTTTTCAAGACATTTTCAATGCTCCAGTCTGTCAGATGTCTATCACAGTGAGGAAACAAAGTGTTCTTCATATGAATATACATTTGAAAAACTAGGTGAACCTAGCTGTCAGAAACCCAAATAAAATGAGATTATTCATCTTTTACTCTTTCAAAAGTGTAGAATTTGCATTAAATATTAAACATATTTGACTACTTAGATTAAAAGCTAGTTGTATTCTTTCACTAAGGTACTAAGGAAAAATATGAAATAGTAATGGAAACACATATATATTTTATATATTTTGCTATTTAGATCAGGAGTCAATTTCAATCCGCCAAGCATAATTCTCAAAGAAAGGATATTAAATAGCAATGAAAATTTTTTCTGTCTCTTTCAAAGGGCAGTATTTTGCATTTAGAATAAATGCTCAGAATACACCTACTAATCTATTATACCTAATAATATAATCCAATAGGAACCATTACGAGAGAAAAAAATACCGTACAATCTAGATTTCGAAATTTGATATGCTAAGTCAAAATTTGACTTTTTCAAGAGACTCAAGGATTTTTCAATTTAACTTACACCACATAGCTAAATAATATGCTCTGCAAAAAAATAACTCCAATATTTTTTTTTTTCTGAACATAATTTGACTCAAGATTGTAAATGTTGTTTACATTTTTTAATTTCAAAAATTTCAAATATTTTTTACTCAAAAATGAAAAGGAAAAAATAGAATTGGGAAAAATCGTAATGACCTCTGCTTGAAGTCATTATATTTACAAAAGAACAATAGAAAACCTTGTTTTGGAATTATAGAAAGAAATACAGACACAAAGGGACTGTTTGGTAAACAGAAGCGATCTGCGAATTCTTTTAATAATATGTGGTAACTATTAGTTGACTCCAAACGAAAGGAAAAGTCTGGAAAAACAAGATAAAAATGATAAAATCCAAAAACATCAAAATAGTGAATTTGTAATGATTATTCGTTCGAGAATACATTGATACATTGGTGTCAGAATCTTGGATGCTCAAGCATGCGGGTTTTTCTCTCGGTTTTTCTCCACGTTCTTCAATCGGCTCAATATTAATGCAGCTGTTTGTATCACAAAAGCGTAAGGTTGAAAAAGAAATATTTATACAGATCGCAACGCTCATGAATTGATAAAACGATTTTTTCATTATTTCTTCATCCACAGGAGTCGCGTCTTCGAATACAAGGCGTTTTCTTTTTAGTTTAATACTGAATTAAAATTATAACAATACTGTTGATTTACTCAAGATTGACTACACTGTGTGGGAATTTATAATTTCTACTGCTTCGAAGGTGATTTTAGGTGGAAAATATGAAGATTATCGCAGTTTGATTAAAATGACATGAGATTGTCAAAAAACCAGACGCGAGCCGAAAAAAAATAATTTCAATAGATTTCGAAACGCTGCAAGTAAAAATGTCGCCCGCGAAAAAAATCATCTCTTTAATAAAGAAAGAAAAACCGCCCCAAAATATAAGGAAGGTTAGTTTAAATTAACCTAGTAAGAATATCAAGACTATTCTGGACTTACCAGTCAAGTATTTGGTGGTTTTCTCGTCCTCTCTCAAAACTGCTTGTCCTCGCTTTATTATCGTTGGTTCAAATCCTACTCCAAAACCATTGTTGTGGCTAGGCTAGAATTTGAGCGATTGGAAACTGAATCCCAGTTTAATTTCACCGGCATTTTTAAAGCTTAGGTCCATCTGTGCAGCCAGAATATTTTTTTCTACCAAAGATTTCATCTGCTTCGACGACAATCCAGTATTTCTTCCAGTACAGGATACCAAAACAATGGGTGGATATAAGTGCCGAATTATCTGTTCAGATTTCTTCCTCTTCCAGCGCAAATAAATCCAAATTGAATAATTCTACAGGAATGCTGTTCTCTATGCTGTACACAAGGGTGGTTTTTGACTTCAAACACAGCTCAAATACTGAAAAAAGGCTATTTTCGCCGTAGTAATGCCGTCCTAAGAAGTCACGTTCGTGAAGGCTCGCATTTTGATGTCACGATGGACGTTGCCAGAATCCAAGATTTTACTGCTTTAGAAATTCCAGTTCACCTTGACTTGTCAACGACCAATGCCTCGAGTCGCTAGTCAAAATAGGTAGCAATTTCGAGGAGCCAATATAATAAAAATTTCTTGTTTTTAATACTCTGCTTGATTGAACATCCAAACCAGCGTTTTGTTTCTGCCAAGGAAACCTTGCGGGAGTGCATACAAATGAAGAATACAACAACCCCTCTTATTGGTCAATCGACAATTAGGCTAATGACAATAATATATCGAGTGTTTTGATTGGCTAATCTCATATATTTTGCTTGTAAATCTGAGACCTGTGCTTGACCTCATTTCGCGCGATGACAGTCTAGTAAACTTGAGGCAAATAAAATATCTGTAAATCAACAAACGCCAAGAATGCTATAAAATATTTGTAGTAATCGCTTAATCAAATTTCATATATATTCAGATTAGTTTTAGAGAATTTCTAGGGGTATTTTGTCTGAAAAATGGCCTGTAGCTTACGAACACCCCTTGTGCACGTGGAACGTCCGTGGAACCGGGAAACTGCTTTTGTTTTGAATTTGACCTTTTCGATTTTTTTGCGATTTTAGGATAGAATTTCATGGGTTTTCCATTAGAGTGTAAATAAGTAAAATCCGGTGTTTTAATGACCGCAAATACGTGGCTTTTAAAGGCGACCACAAAACGACCTTTGGTCCTGGACAGTGGCTTCCTGACGTTAAAAAGAGACCAATAAATGAAAAACTGGTAATAAAGGAAAGGAAAAAAAAAGGGAACAATTCTTTGCTTTTATTTTGCATCAGCAGTATCCTATAATAATGTTTACAGGGGGGGAAGTATGAAGAAGATATATAGAAGTACATGTAGTTCTTCCAACTGAATAGCATTTTCTCTCTTCCTTTACTTTTTCGCTATTTATTGCATGTGCCGGATTCTACAAGTGAAACAGACCGTCTAACCGTCTCGACATAGAACTGAGTTGACAATTTCAGAATCTCTTAATCATATATAGTTGGTGATTTAATCTCCTCGGACGATTTTCTCTCACAGCATGATAATGAAAGATGACAGTACATCAGAACAGCCGATACTTGGCTGATTCATTTGTTCACTTTCTGACATGTTAATTTTTTTGTTTGTGCGTTCGAACTAGCTCGACTCAGTGAGAAAATGAGAGAGCACCTTTATGTAAAAACAATTGTTCCATAAGTATAAAAACTTCTTTACATGGAAGTCGTTATAAAATGATTGACATGTAATAATCTTTAGAAATAGATAATTGGAATAATGAGAGAAAACCCTTCACTGAGCACTGACAGCACGCCAACTTGACAAACTTTTTTTTAACAAATTCTTTGTTGGAGCCGATTTTAATTTCTGAGGGGAGAGAGTTCCACATCTTAGTCCCTCTGTAATAAAAACTGCTCCTAAAAAAAATCTGTCTTTGGGATATATTGCAATTCAATTGGGTCCGAAGACCTCATATCAAATAGATTATTAAAATATGATGGACAATTTTTATGCTCGTCTTTCATACAGTTTAGCCCAGTTTAACTGTCGCAAACGAAAATGTCAGCAGATCTCACATCATAGCCCTGGCAGGTTATGCTGCGTGCAGCTCTCGAGATGACGAAAAGAAAGAAAGGGAAAGAAAAGAAAAATAAGAAAAACAAAAGGAAGAAAAGGGGGTCACCTCTTCGATGTGATCGAAGGCGCATGTGAGAAAGTAAATGAAATATCGATCGACTGATATGTCAAATAGAAATAATATGAATTTCACAGATCGAGCTGTCGTCCTACAAATAATCCCTTTCTTAATCATAATTTTAAGTTTGCAATTAGTTTAGTCGGCCTATTTTTCTTCTGCTAAATAAACCTCTTTACCAAATATTAATTAAGAACCGCTACAGCGCATTTTACCAAAATTACTTCCCGTTAAATCTCTAGAGCCCTCAAAGACCAGACAACCAGGCTCTGCTGAGTCAAATAATCTCGCACGGTTCGCATGACGACTAATAGAAAAATATCGAAACGATGAAGAAACAATGGACTGTGTCTATGAGTAGAGACTTGGTGAAAGATACTCCTGCGCGCGAAAAGAAAAGAAAATGAAATGAAAACGGGAAATGAGAAGACAAGAAACAGGGGCGGATCCTGGGGATTGGTGCAGGGGGTGCGCACCCCCCCCCCCCCCCACCCCCCGAAGCATCTTTGTCCCCCTATTTTTAAGATACCCAATACGAAATTTTTTCTTTCTTTGATTCTGAGGGTTGCATCCCCATGTGCCCTGCACCCCTTCCTGAAGGAGAGGAGAGGAGAGGAGAGGAGAGGAGAGGAGAGGAGAGGAGAGGAGAGGAGAGGAGAGGAGAGGAGAGAGACAATGAATTTCACGCATAAACAAATCGACACTCTAAATTTGAATATATTCATTATATCTTGAAAATGCAGCCAGGAGACATTAATATTAATTATTATACATATCATATCTATTAATATATTAGTTAAACAAAATAGTAAAACGAATGTCCTCTTCTATTTGCCAGAGTTAATTTGACTTGACTATTAGTGTTATTTGTAGTAAGTCTTCTGGTCGAAGAAAGAGCAATGGTATATGAAGTCCTTACAGGGAAAACAGGTTTCAAAGATGTGCGGCAATTTTCTTTCGGGTTGGCAATAAAAAAATCTAGAACTGCGTTGCCAAGCGGCTAGAAAAATATGTTACAGCATTTTTGCTTTGCCTATTTGCAATGAAAACTGTATCACAAAGAAAAGCATTCTTCTTCGAATTTCGGAGATATAAAATAAAGAATATCTTATAATACTATTATCTTTGTCAGGGTTTATCTTTCTTAGGAATATAAATAGGATTAGCAGTAGATGGTCTGTGTTTCGAATAAGGAGATGCAGGCGAACCTACGATTAAAATGTGATTACTATTAAACCACAACCTCCACATACTTTTGTGGAAACCACGGACGTCTAAGTCCCATATATGAAGGCATTTTGATATACTATTCCAAGTCACCCAGTCGGTTGGGTGGTCCATCTTAATATAAAATACATAAGTCTTTCCTTTTGTTTCGGGGATAAAATCGGAGTTAGCGCACGGATTCTTGGAGTGGTCGAGCACTTCAGCAATACTGAAAGAGAATGCAAAATGATTTTTTTAACTGAGTGTGAAAAGGTATTAAACTGACTGGATCTAAGTCAGGGCATAGCTAACTTACAGATCGAACCCTGAAATAAACCTCTGGGCTGATCTAAATCAGGGCACGACTAACTTACAGTTCAGATCGAACCCTGAAACAACCTCTGGGCTGATCTAAGTCAGGGCACAACTCACAGATCGGATTAGAATTTAACGTTTTTCAGAGGGATAAAAGCATATGAATCAAGGGAGAGACCTAACAAACTCTACTTACATGAAGTCTGACAAATTTGATTGAATGAAAAGAACCAGAATTATTGGCTTTCAGAAGTGTCAAAAATTTACAAAGAATGTATGGTTACAGGGTTGTATGGTTGCAGGGTTGTATGGTTGCAGGGTTGTATGGTTGCAGGGTTGTATGGTTACAGGGTTGTATGGTTGCAGGGTTGTATGGTTACAGGGTTGTATGGTTACAGGGTTGTATGGTTACAGGGTTGTATGGTTACAGGGTTGTATGGTTGCAGGGTTGTATGGTTGCAGGGTTGTATGGTTGCAGGGTTGTATGGTTGCAGGGTTGTATGGTTGCAGGGTTGTATGGTTACAGGGTTGTATGGTTGCAGGGTTGTATGGTTGCAGGGTTGTATGGTTGCAGGGTTGTATGGTTACAGGGTTGTATGGTTACAGGGTTGTATGGTTGCAGGGTTGTATGGTTGCAGGGTTGTATGGTTGCAGGGTTGTATGGTTGCAGGGTTGTATGGTTACAGGGTTGTATGGTTACAGGGTTGTATGGTTATAGGGTTGTATGGTTGCAGGGTTGTATGGTTGCAGGGTTTCAACGCTTTTGAGGGCTTGTAACTCTGCTTCTTTTTAACGAAACACGTTCAAATTTGCTAGACTTATTAATCTTGAGATGCTTTATCAGATGATAAAAATTTTTTGTTAATTAGATTTAAATTCAAAACTCGCCCCAGTCCCTTGCTCGTTTCCAAAGTGGCCAATAGAACCACACTCTTTCCCAAAAATATCCCATGATGTATTAAGGGTAATAAACCAAATGATAGGTAACAGCGCTCGCGCCAATATACGCATACGCAGAAGACAAGTAGTGATAATGAAACTTAGGGCCCAATAGACCCTTTTCGAATATGGCGTCTATGACGTCAAACGAGGATTCTGAGAATGTCCTGGATGTCGAAACCCAATGATTTCCACTAGCAGTATTCAGGACTGGAATGCCACGGATTTCAAAATACAATCATTATCACTCATAACATACGGGACATTCTGGAACTCCTCGTTTGACGTCATAGACGCCATATTCGAAAAGGGTCTAATTGGCTCGCGTAACAACCTCTTAAAATATTCGCGCGCAATAGAGCATAAATACTGACTTACCCTAGAAGACGTTCTATCTCTTTCTCATAATTCTCTTTCTTCATAACTTCCACATTTAGTTTCACCTTAGGTTCAGTATTCAAAGCGTGTTTTTTAAAGTACATTTCCTGGAAATACGGATGCATGTTTAGTCCCTTGGTACCGAAGTGATAAGTCCGCGAAATATCTGGGATGATACATTCACGACCCTTTCGTATCTCAGGCAAACGCATCCACATGTCCCAGTCCCAGAACTTGTCTGGTGTAGGCCACTGAGGCTCAAGCTCGTTTTTGTAGAGTTTACGCTTCAACACCCTTGAAAATTCAAACAAATACACAATGAGGAAGGAGCATGTAAAAATATACTGAGCCAGAGGAGGGGACAGATGGAGGAGTTTTCCACCGGTGCTTGAACTGTTCTGGGATTGACCAATGAGATACACGATTTTATCAGCCGAACGTGCTCCCAGCCGCCTAGAAACGTCGTGCATTCTATGGGGTAGGGTCAGGGGGTCTTCCAACAACAGAATTCCTATAGGGTTGGTCACTGAGATTTTACAGTACCTCTTCCTCTTCCTTGAGGGCAGATGAAAGAATTTGATGAATGAAGGGAGGAGGTAATATGAGGGTCACATTACATTCTCGACTCCACAACAGCCCAATATTATGGCATGTGTCAGTACTTACCAGCCTAATCCCGGCATTGTCTCCACCCTATACAGCATGGACTTGTCTCCTACTGTGTGATCATACCCCTAAAAATAGAATGGTGAAAAAAACACAAAAAAAACACCAACTTAGGGCTCGTTTGAATAATTTATTATCATATGCAAGTAGCGGTTTGTTGGTTTCTCCCTTGATTTAAGTTGGTTTCCCCTCCTCCCAATGCACTGACTCAATCAGGGCTCGATAAAATTTGAAGGTTCTTTTGTTATGATAATTAAATCATTTTGGTTTTGTCTAGTTCCTCCCTTGTTTTTACAAGGGTAGCACTTAATAGGCAGTGGCAAACAAACCTGTGGCCCTCGTTCCATGATCAAATTGGGATTTAGAAGTTGATTTTTGTGAAGGGAGGAAAACCAGAGAACCTGGAGAAAAACCCTCAAAGCACAGAAGAGAACCAACTAAAAACTCTGCTTACAGTACATGTACCACATATACAACACAGAGACGGGACTCGAATAAGGGTCACATTGACTAGCGAGGAGCACTGTCACCACTATGTCACTTGTGCTTCCTCAGCTCTGAACTTTACAAGCCAAAAAAGAAGTTGGAGGTGATGATTTTTGCCAAGGGAGAAAAAACTAGTAGAAAAAACTTTCTGAGAAAAGCAACAAATCGCACAAATGCTGGCCGGTTCGGGGAATAAACCCACAACTACTGTACATATGGAGGAGGCACTATTCAATCCAAAATTCTCTGAGATCTTACCTGATCATTCCAAGCAGATATACAGTAAATACTATCATCAACATTCATCAGAGGAAGAAGTTGTTGGAAATAGTTAAACAAGTCAGGAGAGACATCCAAATCTTCTTCTAGAATAATCATGTACTCTGCTTTGGGGTACAGGTTGAAGGTTGTGGTAAGACTTGCTTTATAATGCTGGGGAAAAAATCCATTCTATTGCATTACAAACACTAATTCTGTTGCAGACATTTTTTTTAAAACTCTCCTGCAATGTTAAAGCACAAACACATGATGGGATTTTTCATGCAATATTGCTGCATGTTGCAAAAATTGGAGATTACACCATGTGACCACTGCCCCCCCCCCCCCCCCCCCCCCGGCTAACTTTGTGCCCTGCACCCCTCCCTGAACAAAATCCTGGATCTGCCCTTGTGCTGGGAAAAAAAATGAAACTCAAAGTATACTCTCAATACCTGTGATATTCTTGCATTTTTACTGCTGACAGGAGTGTGTTGTATTCCCCTAACACCCAAAAGTTTAGCCACAGCAAGTGGTTCCTCAAAATAACCATCAATAAAGACAGTGACTTTGTCGCGTTTTGCTCCTACAGCTGACAGCATTGATCGTAACATCCTGTACAAGTAATGAGGTCTGTTACTGGCTATCACTGCTACTGGAAGCTCAAGCTGTTGGTTATTTGGAAGAGCCTCTGATTTGATATCAATGGCTGCTGGGTTTGAACCTAAGGATAGAACACACAGAATTTATTATCAGTAAACATAAAATCTGCTATTAAAAATTATAATAGATAATGAATACGATACAATATAAGTGGCTAATAGACCCTTTTTAGCTTCGTTGCTTGTTGTGCTCATTTCAGACCATGTGATGCCACTCTTGGGAGTTGATTCTTTCATATGTAAATATTTTAACAAAAGAACATTTCTCAAGGGAATGTCATGTGGTCTGAAATGGGCAATAGGCCATTTGCAACAAACAGTCATGTACTGATGTATCACTTTGATAACAAATCAATTCAGCCCAATTTAAATTAATTCGCATCTTGAAATCGAAAGTATCTTATAAGAGAGACAAATTATTCTGGAAAAGGTCTTGGATATGGCATCAGTAGTCCTGCAAAAGTTTTTAAAATAAACGAAGCCCAATTTTTTTTGCCATCCAGTAACAGTCAAATTTCCCTGCTGACAAAATCTCCTTTTATTTTCCCCCCGCTGGATTGGTATCCCTGGGGGGAAAAAGACCCTGTACCAGCAGTGTACAGTCAAGTGACTGTTTGTCGTAAAAGGCCTATTTGCATACGAAGCTAAAGAGGTCTGTTAATTACAATAGACATCTTAGTTTGGGGCATGACAGGATTCTTTGCTTCAATGACTTTTCATGTGCAACTATGAAACAAATAAATTATGCTCTAGACTAGAGGAAGACAAATGGTCTGAAAGAGAAAATTATTATGCCCAACCTAAAAGATATAGGAAAGGTTGGGATGGCTGTACAGTGTACAATGTTTTAATCAATAAATTGCATGTTTTTCTAAATTCTAATGTCAAAGAGGTTTGGTAATTATAATACTTACAGCTACATACACTTCCATATCCTTCATATTTACTACAAAAATCTTTCCGTCTTCTGTTGATCTCTGAGTCTTCCCAATGACACTCGCTTTCCTCTACTGAATGCAGTGGTACTGTTACCTCAAATGAAACAGGCTCAGCCCAGGTGGTGAGAGATTTTGACTTATGGAAACCTTCTGCATACATTTTTCCTTTCTTTTGAACAACTAAACCCCAAGTGTCACGCCAGCCAAAGCGGCCAAAGTTTTCACTCCCAAGAATTCTCATCAAATTTCTGGCAGTAGTTTTTAAAGACATTGAACCTTCATCCTGATGGGGGAAAAAGGTGTAGCGGACAGGATTACTTAACAGATTACAAGATTTATCCAAAATAATAGACCTCTTTCAAATAATAAATAATGCAAAATGCCAGTGTACAGGGTTTACAGGGCCCCTATGGATGTTAGCCTCGTAACTAGATGGGCGTACCCTAGCATTGTTTTGTTTTTGTATTTACTCTCATTTTAGTGTCAAAATATACACCTACTTCAAAAATCATTGTTCAAGCCAAAAGCAACAAGCAAGAAGCTGACAAAATGCTGGATTGCCTTGTAATCTATAATTCAAATGAGACTTATTTCAGTCTATAGGTGAAATTACAAACCCCAAACATTTGATGAATTACAAGTCAATCCAACATTCATTTCAGTCATCAGCTTTTTGCACATTGCTTTTGGTCTGGACAACAATTTTTGGATAACTTAAAGACACAACACTCAAATGAAGAAATATTTGACCATTCAACAAGTCACTTCACGTAGAATCGATGCAGAGAGTACTGTATCTGGGGTTAGGTGCACTTTAACACATTGAAACACTTTGAAATCCCATGGATCATCACTGGTCAGGAATACTTAAACATCTAATCCAACATTGAGGCCCAAGCCTAAGCAATGGAGAATATAAAAATGGATTGGGGTATTAAACATGATGCATTCTAGCCTGGTCTAGCTTCAGTACAATAGGTAAACAGAATGTTTGTACCCAAGCTAGACCACAATGCACCATGTTTGCCATCTCAAAAAATACATGTTCATATCATTCTGATGCATTCTGGTCTAGCTTTAGTACAATCAGTGAACAGAAAATGTTTGTACCCAAGCTAGACCACAATGCACCCGGTTTGCCATCTCAAAAAAGGCATGTTCATATCATTCCTGATACATTATGGTCTAGCTTCAGTATACTTGAAGAGCAAAAGATGTTTATACCCAAGCCAGATAGACCACAATGCACCATGTTTGCTGTCTCAGAAACGGCATGTACATATTCCTGATACTAGTCATTATGGTCTAGCTTCAGTATACGTGAAGAGCAAACCATGTTTTTACCTCTACGACAGATTTATTATAATACAGTCAATGTCATTAATGTTGTCCATTTAGACCAAAAGAAATGTCATGTGATACCTAATACACTCACTCTAAATACTCAATACCAGCAATCATTGTATAAGTAGAGTTCAACCTTTTTAAAAATGATTGTATTACTAACCTTTGAAGTAAAGCAAATAATTCTTCCATCTGTTACCATATTGATGAAAAGAACCAGTGATTCAGAGTCTTCTTTCGATGCATAGGTATCAAATGTTCTGGTGGCCATCACTGCACCAGTGGCTTGGTTGAAAACGACTGCACTTATGCCACGCCCCTTTTCTGGGTCAGTTGCTTCTAAAACCTATAGCGATTAAATATTTATGAATTATGTGACTCCCATCATCGGGCTTCTAAGGGTTTTTAAAGGCTAACTTACCCTAAGAAAATTTTACTGAAACTTAACAGCATAGTGAACCATAATAAATTTATGCCTTGGCAGTGCTGATATCAAATCACATAAATCAGCACACACACAAAATATTTCACAAGTCATACCTTAGTTCCATCAACTGTTATAACAGCTGAATCTTTGCTTGAGTAAATTTGAATATGAATTCTATGTTTGTCATCTTCTTCATTTGAATTAACTAGGAAAGAAAATTAGATACGTTAAGAAAAGTTGTCTCATTATTACAGTGTGCAATTTTTTAATATGACACAAACCCAGTACTGACAGTAGTTCTGATTTACCCATTTGAGTTTCTTTTTTTCCCTGTTGCCAATCAAAAATAAAGAAGATAGTTTTGTGGTTTAATTTTCACCTGGGTTAAACCTGTTCAGGGTTTTAATACTCTCAGCTGGTTCAACCAATTATATCTGATTGCTTTTGATTTATGGCAATGTAAAAAGACTAATTCCAACATGCAGCTTATAGCTAGGACATATAATATCTAAAACTGCTATTATAATATTAATTTTAATCAAAATTGTAAAACAGTTTAAAGAAACCATGATTGAATAAACCCCAGACGAAAACTCAGGTAAAATTGAAACTTAAAATCTAAGCTTAGTTTTTAGCTTCTTGTACTTTAGAAAGTCCTAAAAGGAATGAAAATATTTCAATTAATGAATAACAATGAGTTTGGTTTTGTTGTTGAGAGCCTTTCAAATTCAATAATTTAGTACTAAAGCTATATAAGGATTGACTAATGTCTTTATCTCCAGTAAATTTTGTTTTCTGCTGCTACCAAAGCATCTACATGTAACTATAATTTTGTTATTTTGCCTTCGGCTCGTGGTTGTATATCTGATACAACACGGCCACTCATGTTGTATATAATATTACATAATATGTGTAGTGGTGCAGCTGGTAAGTCCATTGCAGGTGTTCAAAGTACTGTAATATAAAAGGGGCTTTTCAAGTAACCTGGGCCTAATTAACTAACACAAGTCAGATGCTGATTTGTCCGTGTTTTGGCCAGCTACAGTCCACCAAATTTATCTATAGCCTGAGTTAGTTACTTTAGAAATTCAGTTTCTATCTAGAGACACAACTGCAATACAGTGGAGTCCCATTGCAGCCTGGACTCTGTATGTTGAACCTCTTGGGACAGGACTGGGGACAAAAAGTGCAACATAAAAGGGGTTCAAGATATCCAGGGTAAAATTGTACATTATGCATGTCTTATAAAACTCATGAATAATTAATAAGGAAAACACAATAGAAATATTGTCCGTGGAGGAGGTTGTATACATATACTGATACAAAATCTTCCTGATTTGCATAAACTTTAACTCCAATTTTCTTAGCCAAATTCAATTTTATCTGTAAAATTTTAGTAGAACATGAATGTATACACCTAGACGTTTCATAAGTAATATACAATAAGAGTATATTTGTATATAAGTATATTTGATACAACACGGCCACTCATATGTACGATTGTATATATTACATAGTCATCTAGAAAATACAGCAGCATAACTAACTATTTTATTTTTTCCGGTCTGGACTATCCTGATTTGCTGTTGAAGAGGGTGGTACTTTCTATCTATGACCTAACTAGGTTCGACAGTATCCTGGGATACTGGATTGTTAAACAACAAAACATGATTATAAAAACAAGTGGAAAAGTAAAAGAAAAAAAAGTTATTTATCGTCCTAGTTTAAGTCAGTCCGGAATGGGAAAAAACTGGGCCCTCAGCCTTGAAAATGGACCTCAACCTATGGCCTTGGTCCATATATTCATGGAGACTTCAGGCACAGCTTTTCCCTATCTGGGACTCCTGGCCTAAGCAAATAAATAAAATTTACTTTTGGGGAAGGGTATTTTAACATAAGCATTTAGCAGTAGGCTAATGATATTAATGAACAGTTATATATATAGACCATATTAATATGTAATATATATATATATATATATATATATATATATATATATTGCCTTTTACATTTTTACAAGAGCTAGTATCTTGCCTACAGGGATGCACATGTATGCATACTAAGAGCTAATATTTTCTTCTAGCCATTGAGTTTTAAGACCATATATATCCATTAAGTTGCATTTGCAGTAAGCTTTGCTATAATTCATATTCAAGTTACACAAAACCAGCAGGTCTTGGGTGGAGTCATATAAACAGGTGTCTGGATGCCCTCTACTAGACCTAACAGCCATGATGCGACGATCACCTAACATACAGTATGGATATGTGAACTGTTTAAAAAAGCCTAAGGGAACATTCAAGATTCATAATCCTATTTGAATCTCAGTTGTTTATTCAGTTATGAGTCAGTACTCAGTTAATTATAACAACATAACTTGGCTTTTGTCCTACCTCATTACTATAAACTTTATAGTCTTATATATTCTTTCGGAAACAGCTTGAAGCTTATTTTTCCAGCAAGCTTCATTTTCCTTGAAATTTAACCCCCACCAGATAAAAAGAAGACTTTAAAATAATAAAAGGTGTATTGAAAACATCAAATAAGCTTTTACGTTTTTCTGATTTCGTTTGGCTGACAGTAGTTCAAAGTTAATTTTACTATACAACCACAAATGATTTTAGTTGTTTAAAACTTCAGCTTCCAAACAATTACTTATAATTTCGTAGAGTTGCATAAATATTATTCAAATATCTGACTAAGACTTAAATAAAGAATATAACTTCAGATTCATCTTTTTACAGCTGACATATATTTAAGCTTATTATTATTATCATTACTCTTTTTTTTCTTACTTGTTTTTTCAACAGGGTTCTTGTCCTCATACGAGTCTTTTTCCAACTTGAAATTATGTTCTCTGGCCTTCGCTGTTGTATCCAGGATAAATGCTACGTTAATCACTACAGTTACACACAAGACTATCACTAAAATCCATTGAACTATACGTCCAAATATCCCTCTTTTTTGTACACGAAGAGGAACTTTTCTGCATGGAAGTGGAATGCTGTAAAATGCTGAATTCGGATGAAATGGTTTTGCGTTTGGATTCGGCCGCCAGGAAGAGGACGGAGTAGACATCTTTTTAGAAGGAATATTAAAGATCTGGTATTCTAGGTAACATCATTGCTGGGATTCGTAATTTAGGATGTCAAAGAATTTAAATGAAGTCATAAATGCCTCATAGAAACATGAACATTTCTCATTTGAATGTTTGATCGTCTTGGATTCATCCAAACCTGGAATGTCTCGCTGTGGATACGCTGATTCGCTATGGATGTTAATAGTGTTTACGAACATTGGCCGAAGATGACCGATAACTACACGAAGGTCACACGAAGGAGTAACGAAAAACTTTGAGAGTCTATCGGTTTACCACAGCTTTCCCATAAAAACGGAAAAAATTCATGCGCGCCTAAAATTATTTGATACACTACAAAAAGAGATGACTGAAACAATTCTTAGGGTTGTTAAGGGGGGAGGGGAGAGGAAGGGAGACTTTTAAGAGACTTAATTTGAGACATACGCTACACCTTCTACACCTGCCGATATCTAGAACGCGTTTTTTTGGGCTGATCTCCGAATAATTAAGTTATCAGTCAAGGGACTAAGTAAAAGTGGCTTACAAACACAATAAACGATCATTCTCACCACGGATTATTTTTACGAGGTACTTTTTTATTTGTTGTTTGCAGTCGTATCCACATGTTCTGTGCCTTCGAATATTCCCTTCTTGAATAAATTACAATGCGTCGCTAACGTCTGACAATAGGAATGGATTATTGTTTCCAGATCCTACCAAATACAGACGACCTAGCTAGCACCTGTTTGCTTTACTTGAAAAATGTAGAACGTTCGCTCTTTGAAAATGAGACTCCCACAACTTTAGATGTCATCACCTTCGAACCATACGTTATACGAATCGTCACTGGAATATTCTTTACCTTCCTACAATGGCTTACCCGCCGAATCAAAATAAAAACAACTTTCATTGATATTTTCCAATTAAGGGGATTCTTAGTCATCAGTTTAGGGAGTTCGATAGAAGTTTAGGGGCCCCAAACCAACCCTAGATCCGGCACTGTTCATGATCACTCTTCCTCATTGAGAAGCTGATAAAGGACAAAAATAGCACAAAAATCGTCCAAAATCTACATGATCCGGCTTAGATTTCACTGCATAGAATATTCTTCGAGGAGAAAATCTCTTGTTTGAACTTTAAAATGTTTTCTTGGTATCCTGCTGGGAAGTAATATATTTTATGAATCTTAAAATGAGTCATCATCTACTCAGCACCAAACGTCGCTCCATAATAACATAATAAATCAAGAATAACTTCTTGATTTATTTATTAATTCTATTTTTGTGGAAGTCAAAAGTCGCCTCTGGAGTGACTCAGTAAACTTAGCAGTTACAGTCAAACTAAGAAACCATGAAAGCCTAAATAAAAATGTCTGGAATGTTTATTTAGACCGTTACATGTAAAAAAAAGATATTTCCCACCACCATGAAGAGTTTGTATTGAAACCTTCTCTCGTGTATTCTTCTGTCTCGAATAAAAATTTCTAATTTCACGACAATAAAACTAAAATATGAATTTTGAAACTTTGGAACGGGAAAATACTGTGCGTGACCGCTACTACGCGCTGTGGTCAAACACATAAACATTTCAGATATATTTTAGGTGTTCACGGTTTTCTTAGATTGCATGACTGTAATTCACCTTTTCGGCGCTAGGCTTTCACGTGGTGAATCGTGTTACGGTCACCAAAAAGTTCGGACATTGTTGTTGAATTGCCACACGATCGTACTAACTTTTATACAATTTATTGACTTGATTTGTTTCTTCTGTTCTCAAATTTTTATCAAAACTTCTTTAGAAATAAATTATTTAGATAGTTTCACTAAGATTTTGAGAACAGAATTAACAAATTAAGTAGATAAATTGTATAAAAGTTAGTACGATCGTGTGGCAATTCAACAACAATGTCCGAACTTTTTGGTGACCGTAACATGATCCACCACGTGAAAGCCTAGCGCCGAAAAGGTGAATTGCAGGATATAACTTGTGTTTAGAATTGATCAGGTTTCGTCTCTTTCAGTTTAAATAAGTACTCAGTAGGGGAGTATCGGATACAAAGATGACGTTAGGCAAGTACGGGCTCTAGGGTGAGATTCGACAACTAAATCTTAGTCACCCTTCCCACTTACCAGAGGAGGAGTGCATAGTATCCCACAGTGCTTTGCGAAGATACATTTTCAATATGGCGGGAATTCGTCGTCTTGACTAACACCAACGCGAAAAAAAAATTATTAATCTAGCAACGAGGAATGTTTCTACTTTTCTATATTATTGGGCATAATTTAGAGATAATAATTGATCGTATCTGTAATTTTAGGCTTGATTCGATGAGTTTGGAACGTATGATTTGACATTTTCTTCAGAGTCGAAAGATTTTTTGTTCTTGATAATTTGGTTGATATTTCTCTATGCGTAACTTATTAATTTGAGGGTCGATCTCACATATTATTTGCGTCCTACTTAGTATGTTATCTTAGCTTTAAAATGAATCTAGTCCGACCCAGATCGACCCACGTTTTCAATAAGAAATGATGCATTATGTTTGACTACTTTTCATGTGTTAGACCTTACCAACTCTGGTATCTGAGAGTTGTCACACGAAGCGTTCTCAGTTCACATCGATCGCAATCGACTCTATTCCATTTCTAAGTGTAGAACCAATATGGTTATTTATTTATTTGTTTTAAACTCTGTTCGTAACATAGACTTTCGTTTTGTGTTTCAAAATAGACCAAGCTCAATCCAACATGACTTGAATGAATTAAATTTCTTACTACGCGAGGTCAACCGGCTTTGACCTTGAGTGGAGGACATCCAAATGTAACTCTCTGTTAAAAACACAGCAAACTAAACTTTTAATATTTTCAATGGTTTTTATTTTACTAAATAAAATATCTAAATCCCTAATCTAATCCTTTGTGATGCTTGTTTCCAATTCTGAAGGATCTATTTAACGAACCCTCTTGCTCTACTCGCTTCGCTGACTTGAACACAATGATCAACGTGCGAAGAAAATTGATAATATACATGCTTTCGCAATGCACTGTGGGATACTATGCACTCCTCCTCTGCCCACTTACAGAAGACCATGGTGCTCTTGCCACTCAACATCCCGAATGACGTCATCACAGTATCATCGCACACCAGGGATGTGGCGTATTTTTGAATAGGATTTTCCCAGCTCTTCAAAATACACGCCGCTAGGATTCGGTTTGAAGCGCCAACTGAATAATAAGTCATCCCCTTGTCTAATTTCGTTTCTTCGATTCTATTTCATTTTTTCAGTTCATTTCTTCTCTAGATAATTTTTCCTTTCCTTTTTTCTTTCTTCGTCTACGGATAACACCATGCTTTCCACCAAACTCGTAAGCTCCCCAGTCACATTTTGCCCTCCCCAAGGATTTCTATAAATTTCATTCCCAAAACGTTGAACCTCGAATACCACTCAAAATTAACATGTATTTTAATATTCTCTCTGTGCTTAGAGGCCATTTACATGAAGGTAGGGTGGCACTACTGCGGTGGCAAACTCTGGGTTTTTCTTTCCCATGGGGGAAATAAACACAAAGCTGATCGCCAGCACCAGCCGGGTAATCCCACCTTCATTTATACGGCATTTTATACCCTTGTATTTACATTATCTATCAGTATAGAATACGAGATTTTTCATGATATATTTGTCGGGTTATTCACAACCCCATTTTCTCGGTGTTTGGCTACAGGAACAATTTCTTCATAGCCAGTTCAGTGCTTATCCAGATTTGATTCTCAAGACAATCAAGGCCTTCACATAAGATTGAATTGAATATTATCACTGGTCTGACTTGCAACCAAACGGCACAGCTTTCTGTATATCGATCAAGGAGAGCCAAGGCTTTGTCTCTCTGTAGGTCAACGTGTGACTGGAAATTGACTGGCAATGGGGTGGGGCGTGGTGCAGGAAGTGGGGGAGGTTAGGTTTCCTGAGGGACCCTAACAGAGAAAAGACCCTGGCAACTCCCTCTTAAAATACATACAGCTTCAGCCTGTAGCTTTGTACCTTTTTTTATATTCAACTTTTTTAGTAAAGAATATGATAAAATATTTCTTCAGTGGGCTACAGTATATGGCAGCTCGCCGATTCTCCGGCGTCTGTCTACACCATATATAACTATATCATAAGGTCCTTTTATGTAATATCCATGCACTTGTCTCTTCTGTTGAAGAAGCACCAGTCTTTCTCAGGACAGTGCTCACTACAAATTATTCATATCTTGTACACATTTTAAACTGAATTTAGCTCCAATAGGCCTCTCCCGAATCTGCTTGAGTGACCACTAGCCAATGATTCCAAGTCGAGGTTAGACTTGATGTGTTCATACATTTCCTGTATTGTATCAAGACCAACTTCGACTTGGAACCATTGTTTGGTAGACAGTCAAGCGAACTTGGGGAAGGTCTATTGATTTATAAGTAACCACAGCTTTCAGTCAAGTCTCTACTTTTTTCCTAATAAATTATGAATTCTCCTCAAGAGAAAATGTGTATCAACGATAACATCAGTGTACTTATGGAGCAGTTTCTCTTGTTCGGCGGTATTAAGTAATTTTTTGCTAACATTAGTCCCTTCGAGGTGCACAATTATTTTAGACCAAAGTAGTTTGACGTTAAAAATTGGTTTTCGTTACACTTACAGCTAATTTACGTCACGCGTGACCAGTAAAAAAAGAATTCAAATGTAGTTTTCAAGTTAAGTCTTCATTTAACATTTCAAATCTCTGATCAACGGCTCCGATATCCCCCCCAAAAAATCAGTTAAAAATTAGGTTTTGGACCCGCTATCATGAATGATTGTGAAATAATTACCAAAATGATTTACTTGCCAACCACATCGCTAAGAATCAGCTTCAAAAAAAATATTTAAATTTTTAAAATAAAAATATTATGAGTTGCCGGAGTTTTGATCATAGTTGGCGCCGAGATTTGGAATTTCAAACGCAGCCGCCGAAACCCCAATCAAAACATTCGGGTTACTGGTCACGCGTGACGCAAATTAGCTGTAACTTGGTCACCCACGTGCACGTGAATTTACCAACGACATACCGCCATGTTGGATTTCAGTTAACAAAACATTTGTGGCTTGCTTCTTCACTTTAGTGTTATCAGCATTACGTCATCGTTACTATGTCGGGGTACGAATGACGCAGTAAAAGTGCCTCTTTAATTAATTAACTCTATAGTTGACGTTTCCATATCATTTTGTGACGTCATCTTATATTACGTCATCGCCTTCATGTTAAAAGTTCATTTACAAAATATTCTCACGAGGCTCTTCTAATATTGCAAGGCACGGCATTACCATTAACTTCTGCCTCGACTTCCTGTTAGGAATGACCGCTGGTCACTTATTCCTCGGCGCTGCTGATTCATTCGGTGACGTGTTCGTTCTGATGAATGTACAACTAGAGTGTATTCATGTGTCTTTTCCATCTCTTGCAAGTGTGGTCAAAACTATGAGTGAACCACTGTTCTTGAAGTCTATTGTAGCGATCTTGACTTAAGAACAAGGGTTTTCCTCGTCTGGAAAGAAGGAAAAACATGGAATTGTTAGATTGGAAAATAATTAAGATTTCAATCTGAGGAGTTATTGGTAGGTGGGTGGGTGGCTCCGTCAGTCGGTCTGAATCGGTCTGTCGGTCAGTGAGTCAGTTAGTTTGTCGGTATTCGGTCAATCGGTCAGTCGGTCGGTCAGTGACTCAGTTGGTCGGTATTCAGACGGTCGGTCAGTGAGTCAGTAAGTTGGTCGGTATACGGTCGGTCGCTCAGTAATTCAGTCGGTAAGTCGGTCGGTTAGTCAGTCAATCATTCAGTAAGTTGATTATGTACTTTGATTAACAACTTTCAAATAACCAATGGTTTCTCCATACCTTAGGTCACGGTCCTCTTCCCCAAAGCTGTCCAGATAGACAGATCCCCAGATACACACACGATCAGCCCGTATAATGATTATAACAGATGATAATACAATAAGGAATACGCCTGTACCTGCACCGCATTCCGCTGAATGCTGGAAGAAGAAATTGAATTAAAAAAAAATTGTGATATACGATAAAGATTCCATGGACTATTTTACTTTTAGCAAACCATATGTGATGCTGATTTAATATTCATTCCCTTAGTTTATGTAAGTGGGAGTCATGTTTGCTGGTGGTTTCTCTATGTAGGAATACAGACTAGAGTCAAGAGAGCAAAAAGACCATTGAGAAATTATGTAGGAAGCACAATGTATACCATGTGCATTTCTGCTCGATTTCCCTGTCCCCTTGCATTATTTAATGAACTTAAAATGCCAATTACCTTCACACACTCGTGTTTTCGTCCGTCTTCTGTGCTGAGACAACACAAGCCTTGTAAGCAAACAAACTTACCGCAGACCATACAAACCGCGGGGTCATCTGGTTTGGTGTCACATTTGGTGCACTTTAGCTTACGATAATGTTGTATTACTCTGAAAACAATAAGACAAGAAAATTAATCATCCTAAAGTGTTTCTTGGGAGTACCAAATAATAGCCAGGGCCCTAGCGCTCGCAGGGGACCCGCCCCTCCCAGTTTTCCCTAGAGAAGTAAAGCAACTATAAACTATTAGCAGCGCATGAGATCTTAACATTTTCTTGTTTTCCGCATTACAACAAACAAACTAACGAACTAATACTCAACAAACAAACTATGGCAAAGTTGTTGTGTTTGAGACATGTGGTACTTTATACTTACGTATCATATCGTTCGGGAAGTTCGATCATTTTCGGAGATTGCCACTGATGTGTGATGGGAAGAAGATCCTGGCTCTGTTAAAAGATAGAAAGAAGGAATCAATAATCAATCATCAAGAGAAGGGGCGAAGGACGGAGGGAGAAAAGAAGGGGGATAAGAAGAGTTGAATGGAGGATAGTCGAGACGCACGTAACTTTGGGAAGTACGTGTGGTGTGCGCTGCTAATGCGTCGCCTCTAACCATGAATGTGACCCGGGTTGGAGTCCCACAGGGCTCAGTGTCGTATGTGAGTAGAGTTGTTTGTTGGTTCTATTCTGTGCTTCGAGCGTTTTTCTCAGGGTTTTCCGGTTTTCCTCGATGCCTCCTTAAAAATCAAATTCTTCATTCCAATTCAATCTTTGGCTTTCACCTAGTTTGGCGCCTTTTGTGATTGTCCCACTCTGTGATACCACAGCCAAAGTCTAATGGAATTTTTTTTCAGTTTTATGTTTTTGTTTTTGTTTCTTTGTTGTTTTGTTTTGTTTTGACGAAGATCGAAACTTCACTCGTACATGAGCACGAAGAAATAAACGAACAAAGAAAAACAAAACAAAAAAACACAGAGTTGAACATTTTTGAAGGAAATCTACTCATATTCGCACAGGGTGAAAAAACGATCAAGGGTTAAGAGATGGCGCTTCAAACTGGCGTGTAAATTCATTAGATAGAAAAAAATGCCTAGCCGAAGACAAAATGTCTCATATGTTATATCTTACCCTCGCAAATGCATCATAACGTCTTGTCACGGAAGAGAGTGAGTCGCACCATTTACGTATTACACTCAACGGTTTGTCATGTAGCCATTTTAAACAATCAGCACACGAGAAAGCATCCCGCGAGGTAGCAGATTCAGTATATAGTTGAAGAGAAGCTGCATGAGCCTGAAACTCTTGATCACTGGTCTATGAATACATACAGATAAAACAGACAGAGTTTTAGTTATTTGCACATCGAAAATTTAAAGACAAATGTTTAGTATGAAGTGTTACCTCCACTTTTGGCATATTGGTGTCATAGCAAAGCGACGATATCAAGTTGGCAAACTTTAAATAAGGTAAGCAAAAGTCCCTGATAGACTGTTCTACCATGTGAGGTGACCATACTGATTGTGAGATCTAGAAAAAGAATTAAATTTGAATGAATGAAGAAACAAAGGGTGGATGGATGGATGGGTGAATGGGTGAATGGAGCCGGGAAGGAGGAAGGAGAAAGGAGAAATGAGGAAGGAGGAAGGAGGAAGGAGGAAGGAGGAAGGAGGAAGGAGGAAGGAGGAAGGAGGAAAGGGATGAATGGATCAACAGACGGGTTGGTGGGTGAGTGAATGGATGAATGGGTTAATGCATAGATGGAAGGACGGATGAAACGATAGAAGGAAGGAAGGAGGGAGGGAAGGTATGGATGGATGAACAGATGGAGGGGTGGTTGGTTGGAGGGAGGGAGGAAGGAAGGGAAGGGGGAAGGATTGAAGGAATGGGAATGAAACTGAGCCCGTTCAACCCATCAACAATATTAATTCTATCAAAGCCTCACCCCAAGCATCTGATTGTCCTCTTTGAATAGTTTGCTGGAAGAGAGAGTCTGGGTCACAAATCCAAGTAGCATGTCGATGGTCAGCGGTTTTTGTGTCTTTCTCTAAAGAAAAAGAATCAGGAATATAATAATATCAATTGAGCATTGACTATTGGGTTAAAAGTCACTTTAACTATATGGGTTTCAATCAGCTTATAAAAGTATCTGAATCTCATTATCTACTACAAATGGAGCACGAAGGTGAGCCTTCCTTGAGAATGGTTGAGATCAAGACTCCAAAGACGAGACTAAAGTTAAGTAACCAAGATTTTTTGTGACAACTTACTTGGACCAACGCCTTCTTGCCAGTTTCTTGCCACGAGAGCCTTTCATCTCCGACAAACTTGCAACAAGAATGAACCAAAGCCTACGAACAACACCACAAACGAAACTAAACAACAATTTTATTCTTATATCAGATTCTAATGTGTTACAACTCAATCTTTTCCGAAGAATAACAAAAAACGTGAAAACCAGAGTTTAGCGTTTTCTCCACTCTCTCTCTTCCTTCTCCTCTCCTCTCTTCTCTCTTACTGAGAGGTTTCATGTAGTGGTCAAAACGAACGAAAATGTCTCTTTTCTTAAAGGGAAATGGCAAACAATTCCCATTGAAAATCATTGCGCTGTTGCTGCGCCATAACATGCAGTGGGTCAAAACGAAAGAATATTTCTCTTTCCTTAAAGGCAAATGCCAAAAACATTTCCATTGAGAATCATTGTGCTGTTGCTGCGCCACAACATGCCCCCCGTAAAACCCATTTATATCAAAAAATGATGATCAAAATCAAACTGACAATCTAAATATGAATTCGAAGGGTTTTCTATTTCTATAAGGTATGGCGTTCATGAATGCATGTATGTATATGTCGCTTACTTGAGTGAAGACAAGGTTGTAGATTAGTTGAACCAGACACTGAAAATCACCTGAAAAGAACAACACATATATCTTTAGTAAATGTTCTTCCGCGTCGCGCCTAGTTATGGTAGATTTTTACTTATACTTGTAGAAAACTAGAGAGAAAATCAGAACTCTTGCCCTCGTGGACATTTTGCACATGAAAACGCAGCTTCGCACTGAAGCGCTCTAGGAGGAGTTTGAGTTTGATGTGCATTTGAGACACAAAGGTTTTTCACTGGCTATGGTTCGAATAAACATGGCTGACGCATGGTAAAGGGCCATGAGGTTAACGCATTAAGGGCTACCCCTTGTGCGCAACTGACCAATAGCATGTTCTGTCTGAGACTCTAAATGTTGAATAGTTTGCTTACGTAATGGGAGAGCTGAATTCCATGATAACATCATCTGGATCAGCAACGAAGGCGCATCTCGGAGAAGCAGAGGCACCGCTGGAGGTTTGCTGTGGTAAGAATATAGTAGAATTTGAGTTTGATGGAACTTACATCAACATAATTCAACCATCAATGTTATCTACACCATTTATCATGACAACACATCATTCACCACCAGTGGGATGTCAACATCATCGGTATCATTCAACATTATTAGCAACTTTAAAAGTGTAGTCATCTTCACCACCGCCATACCACCACCACCACCACCGTAACAATCAAAACCATCATCATCATCATTATCTTCATCATCACTATCACTGCCACACCACCACCCCCACACCACCACCGTAACAATCAAAACCATCATCATCATCATTATCTTCATCATCACTATCACTGCCACACCACCACCCCCACACCACCACCGTAACAATCAAAACCATCATCATCATCATTATCTTCATCATCACTATCATTGCCACACCACCACCCCCACACCACCACCACCGTAACAATCAAAACCATCATCATCATCATCATCATCTTCATCATCACTATCACTGCCACACCACCACCTCCACACCACCGCCGTAACAATCAAAACCATCACCATCATCATCACTATCACTACCACACCACCACCAGTATAACAATCCAACCATCATCATCATCATCATCATCATCGTTGTCGTCACCACCACCACCACTATCATCACTATCACCACCACCAGCATCATCCTTATCCTCATCACTAACCATCATTATCATTAGCATCAGCATCAATATCAAGATCACCTTCCCCGTTCTACAACCCCTAGGCTCGATGTCTGTGTCAAATACTCACTTATTGGCTGACTTTGAGTGTTCTTGACGAATGTCAATATCTGATAGTTCTGACCAAACAGGAATTAAAGGTTCCACAAGGGTTTGACAGTGGAAGTGAAAGGCTCGCATCAGTGATCCTGAAATATGAAACACACAACACTGTTTATTAGAACAGATTTCATATGAAATTGTTCTTTCCCAGAAATCCTTGGCTGGATATTCCAATAAGGTTGAAGAAATTCTTTTTGTTTGTCGGGTTGGGTAATTTTCGTTCATAAGAGACAGTCAGAGGTATAAGGCAGAGTTAGATTCCTGTTTTCAAACGTGTTATTATTCGTTTTCATGCGTCATGAATTTCCAGTCACGCTCACTTCCTAAACCACAGATATTTCAATTCAGTTTAAATTCTTGACTCCCCTGAGTCGCCTGTGGATATAGGATTGCGGATTGCGGGAGGGGGGCCAAATTCCCTGCACCATCATGGAGCATTTTTATGACAGCGTGTCAAGTGAGAGCCATGTGGCGAGAAGGAACGGAGTTCAGGGAGATAGAGGGGAGAGGGCGCCAATGTAAGAAGTTGTGCTACATTTATACAGGGAAATGTATTAAAACCGTCAATCAGAGTCCAAATACGTCTACATCTTGGAAGGGGGAGCTAAGACTCAATACATTGGATCATTATGTATAGCATTTCATTGATAGCAAGATTCAAGGCCCAATATATCAAGTTGGCCTTTTATTCATTGAACATTTGGTTCATTCTAGTAAAGACCTACCAAAACAGGATTTCCGACTCTTGGAAAGTTTTTTCGCTTCTCTGTTGACTTGTTCAAGTTCAAGATTTGTTCTGTTGCACAAATAAAGTGTTAAAAAAGACTCGTTAATTTTTCTATCACTCGTAGATCAAAGGAACAAGTGAACAAACAAACACACAAACAAATGAATAAGCAAACAAACAAAAAACGAAACAAATGGGAAATAATGAAAAAACAACAATGAATGAATGAACAAGCAAACAAAACAAAAACAAAAAAACTAAACAAAGACTAATAAAAAAGACTCATAAATTTTTATATCATTCGTAGATCAAAGAAACAGGTGAACAAAAAAAACAAAAAAAAACACACGAAACAAATGGGAACTGAAACAAGAGACAAGGCCCTTCATGGTCTCTTGGAACAAATGAAAAAGCACACATTCGAACCAGGAAACGAACGAACAAACCAACACAAACAAACAATGAAGCAACCAAATGAACAAGAAACAAGAGCAAAAAACAAAAAAAAAACAAACAAAACAAAAAAACAAAGAAAAAAAAAAAACAAAAAAAAAAAAAAAAAAAAAAACGAAAAGAAAAGAAACCTATATAACCACTGACCTTATAGTCCTATACAGTAATTCAAACGGTCTTTCTGATTTAGGGATTTCTCCATTGGTGCCCAACATGGACGCTATTTCAACCACTGACTTGATCGATGCCCCAAGAACACTGAAGTTGAGTGCGCTGGCTGTCAGCTTCGTTAAGGACTATAGCGACAACATACAAACAAATTAATACCGATCACTAACCGTAGGATTTAAAAACATTTTGTTTGGTAAGATGGGGCAATATGTTAAAGAAAATATCGGGCAGCCTGTCGCGTTGTACGTTGCGGAGCAAGTTTTGCTCGACCATCGAGCCTGCAACAAGCTTTCTTTAATTGCTACAGAAAGCCCGGCCTTTCTTGAAGAACAAGCTCTGACTACTGTTTGATTTCCAATAAAGAAAAAGCCGACAAAATGGTAAAATTGGAACTAGAGAAACCCTGATCAAAACTGTGCAAAGACCTCGGGAGTTGAACTTGAACTTGAGGTTTTAGGCGTGCACGCGAGCATATTTAGCAAAATCAAAATTGCGCTCTTGTGGTACCGAATCGCATACATTACTGCAATAGGAAAGATAACATAATGAAGTTTCAATAGGGCTGTGTGGCAGCGACGTCAACTCAGACAAACCAACCGAATTTCTCATCTCCTTGAGTCCGATTTCTGCCGAATATAACACTTGTCTGAGTCATGCATCTATTAATCGAGCTATTTTCAGAATAGCCACGCAGTCCTATTGATTATAGAAAGTTTTGGAGCGTTTTATAGTCAAAACGGCGCAAGCGTACCCCCCCCCCCCCCCCCACCCCCTAGAAACCATTAACGAATATATTTTTCGAATATTGAGTTCAATTCATTATTTACTCTGACTCCAAACTTGAAAATTAATTATCTACTTGAGTTTTGATTCGATTCTCCAACAATTTCCATGCCAAGTTAAGAAAAACTCCTCCAAAAAATTTTAGTTGTGAAATCTAGTGGATGTGATGTTTGGAGTCTTCTGATTTTTTAATGAAAACTTAGAGTGAATAATCAACTCAATATTCGAATAATGAAATCATTAATGCAGCTGTTTTGACTGTATCTTTTTAATGAAGAAAGGCCTATGTTATTTTTGCAAGATAGCGTTGCTATGGTAACATTATACGCAATTAGTTCATGAGGAAATCAATCACAGGCTCACATACCAGATATTGGCCTATTGTGTATTAGCAATAAAATATCATGAACCAGCTGTTACAAGACCTTTGATGGAAGTACGTTTGTCGCCAAGATGCATCCGTGACGAGAGTAGAAAAGAATTGAAAGGAAAAAAATACCTCTTAAGTTTCCCACTAAGATTATTAAAATCACATTAACTTACATTTTGAAAATACTTTTTTAATGTTTCTCGTTGAAGATGTAGACACTCGATGTGACTAATTTGCTTCTACAAAAAACAAATGAAAAAAAAAAATAGCAAAATAAAAGATAGATATAGAGAGAAACTTGAGGCTGGTGAGGTGTTTTTAACGTTTCGCGCTGAAAATGTAGACACTCGATGTGACTCATTTACTACAAGAAATAAATGGGGGAAGAATGAATAAACAAGGAAAACAAGAAAAAGAGATATTAGAAGGGCTCTTTAGGCTGAACTATATGTGGAGACGGGTTTTGCATGGTAATTTCTAAAAAAAATAATTAGCCTTATTTATTTAGAACAAGCTTTACAAAGTAAAGGTAAAGCACGTCTTTCAACGCCAATCTAATAATGACTTTTTCTCATGAACCGAACCTAACACAGCGAATTAAGTCGGACGTAGATTGGAAGTTCTGTGAGCATGAGAATGAGTTCAGAGAAATTTATGATTCCAAAAGATCTTGGATTCTAAAATGTTTTACTAGTAATCAGATCATCAAAACTAAACAACAAAAAAGCATAAAGTAGCAGGTGAAAGTTAGATAAATGAAGATATTTTTCGCTTTATTTTAGCGGAGAGCAGTTGGACCCGGAAAAACGTCACATCTTAAAAGCTCTGAACGATACTTTAAAACATTAGCTAGCGCATCAGGTGATAACACTTCATATTAACACTTAATATTCACCTGTTTGCCTTGAGAAGGCATAATGAGGAGAGGAATTTCTGGTAGAACACAGTTGCTGAGTTGTCGACATAATGGGCAAATAAAATCTCCATTTCGGGGGCTGAATGACTGCGTTTGGTGTAGCTGGGAGGCCTCTTCCTCCTACAACAACAAAAACTAGGATTTTAAAACTGATGGACTTGGTCTTACCCGAAAGTAAATAAATACTTCCAATTAGAATACCCGGGGGGGGGGGGGGGGGGGATACTCCCTATAATGGACTATACGGGGATGCTCCGCCCGAAAGGGGTACTTTTTTCAGGCCGTACGTATAGCAAAGGGGTGGACATTTGTGAGTTTTGGTATAAAAAGGGGTAGATTATGAAAGGGGTACCTTTTCAGGCAAAAAGGTATATAAAAGGGGTACTTTTTTGGCTGAAATTTGCTATAGAAAAGGGTAAGGGGTCGAGAGACCTGGCGGAGCATTCCCTTATGAAACGACCCGAAGTACCCCCCCCCCCCCCCCCCCCCCCGGCCCCCGGGTTGGAATGCGGTCAAGGAAGAGCCACTATGTTTATTTATTTATTATTTTTTGAACGTTTTTTGGTAAAATTTTAGACGCAGCTGCAAATCGAGATTGAATGATCCATTAAGCAAACACATAACAAGTACCTGAAGTGATTTGAGATACGATTGTTGGCAATCAACATGTAGATAATGGCCACAAGTTTGTGCGTGAATACCGCCTTCGCATCCAGCTGACGAGGCATCAAGGCTTTCATCCTGAAACGAGTTGACTATTAATAAGTGGTTCAAGAAAAAAGTCCTAAAATACTTATTGTTTAATGTGGTACTAAGATCAGCCTGATAAAATAAAGTGTAAATTGCACTTTGCGATGGGACTATTCTTCTCACACTGAAATGGTAGGATAATTGTGGATAAAAAATGGACTTGTATTTCTTAATGAATCTGTTCCAGTATAATAGACTCTTATCTATAAATTTCCTAGTCGTATTATAAACAGTTGCATATTTGCAGACTCGGCATCACATATGAGCAGAGATTGTTAGGTCTCTTCCGTGATTTGAGGGTTTATCTCCGAGTTCTCAGTTCAGTTTTCCTCTCTCCGCACAAAACCTAACACGCTAAATTCAACTGAATTTGCTCCGTCGATAAGTCGAAATTTGACTGTGATCAGCCCAGAGGTTGTTTCAGAATCCGATAAAATTTGAAGGATACTATACTGCTAATTACATAGCAATGCTGTCCACCACCGATACTGTAAATATGGCTCTTTTCACCGTCGAACTCTTTGGAGCGGTGTGCGGAAACGTTTTGCTGCTATTGGCTGTTCACTTCACGAAGGATTTGTATCGATCCGTATCATCGAACCTGATATTCAACTCTGCAGTGATAGACTTAGTCAGCGTCATCGTTGTCATCCCTCTTGCAATGGATTACTTAATTTGTCAGACTGGGAACCTTAGCGGAACTTTTGCTCCGATGATCATTAACTCTATGTTTACTTTCTGGATGATACTGATGCAACTATCGGCCGTAGTACTGATGGCTGATCGACTTATGATCATTAAATATCCATCTTGGTATAATAATAGAGCTACTGTCAAGAAAGCAAGACTGGTGATTGGTATCATGTGGCTGAGTGTAATTTGTTGTACGTGTGTGGTTTATACCGTTAGAGGTCTCCAAACACCTCAAATCCATGCATCTCCAATAGAATACATGTCAAGACAGCATCTTAAAAATGGCAAGTACGTTACCTTTCTGGTCTCTCTGGCTAAGTAGGAAATGCTGTAGATTTGAACAATTAACTAACCCAGACTGCAAGGATTGTTCAGCAGCAAAACAACTGTTGTAAATATGAGAATGGCTAAGTAGGAAATGCTGTAGATTTGAACAATTAACTAACCCAGACTGCAAGGATTGTTCAGCAGCAAAACAACTGTTGTAAATATGAGAATGGCCAAGTAGGAAATGCTGTAAATGTGAACAATTAACTAACCCAGACTGCAAGGATTGTTCAGCAGCAAAACAACTGTTGTAAATATGAGAATGACCAAGTAGGAAATGCTGTAAATGTGAACAATTAACTAACTCAGACTACAAGGATTGTTCAGCAGCAAAACAACTGTTGTAAATATGAGAATGACCGAGTAGGAAATGCTGTAGATGTGAACAATTAACTAACCCAGACTACAAGGATTGTTAAGCAGCAAAACAACTGTTGTAAATATGAGAATGACCGAGTAGGAAATGCTGTAAATGTGAACAATTAACTAACCCAGACTACAAGGATTGTTAAGCAGCAAAACAACTGTTGTAAATATGAGAATGACCGAGTAGGAAATGCTGTAAATGTGAACAATTAACTAACCCAGACTACAAGGATTGTTCAGCAGCAAAACAACTGTTGTAAATATGAGAATGGCCAAGTTAAGTAGAACATGCTTTGAATGTGAACAATTAATATACCTTTGTAAATATCGTAAATCTTGCAGGCATGTTGTGGAGCAGAAACAACGTAATATTTTTCAATGACAAGAGATTTCATTTCTCAAAGGAGAAACAGTTTTGTTTTGTTTTGCTCTACGACATGGCCGCCGTCAATCCTCTTTACAAGCAATATCTCGACACTTCAAATATTATAAGACTGATTATTATCTACGGGTGCACTTTATTTGCAGCCTTGCTCTGTTGTGTTGTCACTCACCTTTCAGATTTTGGTTTTATAATTATTATATATGTTCCTTGTATTATTGTCTTTATTCATATTTTTGATTCATATTTTTCTATTTAGATTTTATGTATTTTTTAAGGTGAAAGCTATGTAAATAAATAAATAAATTGATTACTATTATAGATTAAAAAAATAAAACACTGATGGTTACCTTGGGAAACAGCTTCATTAGCGCATGAAATCTCGTTTTTACGAAGCCACCACAGTTCATTGTTTGATAAGGCTCATTGGACGCAGAAGTATTGTGTTTTCTCAAAGATCGGTGCTTGAGGAAACTAAGTAGGGTATGAAAGGAAAGAAAACGTTTATTAGAATAATCACAGAAATGCTTTAAATCAGGCTTTAATGCATTCTTTAATTTGTTCAACACGCCTTACGATTTGCGCATCTTGAACGGCTATAACATCGCTGGAGAGTCAGGGAATAGAAGAGAAGGAAAAGAAAGAAAGAAAGAAAGAAAGGAAAGAAAGAAAGAAAGAAAGAAAGGAAAGAAAGAAAGAAAGAAAGAAAGAAAGAAAGAGAAAGAAAGAAAGAAAGAAAGAAAGAAGAAGAAAGAAAGAAGAAGAAAGAAAGAAAGAAAGAAAGAGAAGAAGAAGAAAGAAAGAAAGAAAGAAAGAAAGAAAGAGAAAGAAAGAAAGAAAGAGAAAGAAAGAAAGAAAGAAAGAAAGAAAGAAAGAAAGAAAGAAAGAAAGAAGAGAAAGAAAGAAAGAAAGAAAGAAAGGAAAGAAAGGAAGGAAGAAGGAAGGAAGGAAGGGAAGGAAGGAAGGAAGGAAGGAGGAAGGAAGGAAGGAAGGAAGAGAATGGAAGGGAAGGAAACAAAGATGGCAGTATGATAGATCAATGCTCTTAGAAACAAGTTTCCTTTATGAAGAAAGGAAGGGGAAGAGAAAGAAAGGGAAAAGAGAGAAATGGAAGGGTTAAAAAGGGAGCGGATGGGAATGAAAAGGAAAGGAATGGAATGGAAGACCTTTTATGGGAAATATACTGGTTGTTAATAGCGCACCTGCAGTGGGCTGAAGCAATGCCACGAGTCCAAACTGGTCGCTCTTCTGTCGAAGGAGATGATTCACCACAAATCACACACTCGTATGTCTTGTCCTTGATCACAGTTGTATCAGGAGGTGCATCTATCTCCATGCTAACGTCCTCTAGGGCATCTATGAATTTAAAAAACTAACATTAAAGCATTGCAAATACAATAAAAATCAAATAAACCTACCAACACAGCCAAGGAACAGACTGAAAGACACCCGAGGCGGGCGGATAGAAACAGTGGATCGATGGATGGATAAATGGAAGGATGGACGGATGGACAAATGGAAGAATGGAAGGAAGGAAAGTTATAGCAATGAAACATTCCAGAAATACATATTTCTGCTTGCTCTTTCTGATGGTGGTACTTATTTTTTAGGATTAGGTTTTTATTCCTAAAAGTCAATGGCGGCCATATTGGCATTTGGTCTGTGTAACAGGCCTGGGGATTCCTTCACACTCACCAGGATCCCTCTTTAATGCTTGCTCCATGAATGACTTTTGCTTCGAAGCGAACTCAGCCAAGAGTTTTTGCTGTCTCTCCCGTGCTTGTTTTCGTCTAAAGAAAACAAGAAATACATAAATAAAGTATATCCAAAGCCTGTACGCAAAAATTGACCTATCAAATCAGAACCGGCAAATCCTACCTGAGAGCCGTCCTGGCTGCTTCATCACATTCATCACCAGCATTCTTTTCTTCTTCAACGCCTTTACTATCAGATGAGGTCAGGCAAGCAACAGCTGCAGAATTTTCTGGGCTGCTTTTTCGTACCTTCTCGATGAGCTTGTTGATATAGTAGAAAGCGTCACCGAAACTCGAAGAACTGTGGATAATGGAAAAATGGTTTTATTGCTCAGACCCTCCATGTAGGTTGCATGACTACTTATACTCAAGGCCATGTTGAAGGACAGAGCAGAATCTCATTCCCATATTCCCATGAGGAAGTTGAATTCTTTTAAAGGAGCACTTTTTGAGGATTTGAGGATTATATGACTCAATTATGATCATAAAAATAGATTGACGATAATTTTAGCCTGGACGCCACTTGCAGTTCAGAAATTTTGGTTTAAAAACTAAAAGAACAATAGGGTTGAATGTATGAATGTATAAGGTTGAATGATGCTGAAAAAATTATAATTTTTATCTGCCTATTTTGACTGCGAAGAAAATAGTTTGCTTAGCTACTATTGGGGCCATATAGATAAATATAAGTTTAACCAAATTTCAAGTCATTTCCAATTTTCATCGATTTTCATCCAAGTGCGCCTTTAAAAAAACGATGTCATTATCGATGTCATCCAACATGGCAGTCATCAAATGATGACCCACCCCCTTTTTTTCAGATTAGATTTTTTTTTCCCAAGGAAAGTTTTTAAAAACAAACCTGGACGAAGAACTCGAGAGAGACGTTCTAATCTTCCATAATATACTCAAAATACTCTCATTCATGGCTGTTGGCTGCACTTCCTCACTTGTTCCTGCTGACTCTTGATAACCTGACCCAGAAATAGAGGAAGACTGGGGACCATGGTCAGGGATAACCGGAAGTGTATCCTCCATGTTGAGGTGCATATTAATAGCTAGTTCCAGGTTCCCTCGACATGTTTTCAGGAGATTACGAGCAACGCCTGCAAAAAAATAAAAAATAAAAACGACGTGTGGCATTTAGTAATTTGAAGAAGGGCTTGAAATAACGGCCAGTCATCACAGATCGCCCAAGTGGGGTGTCTGTGGTATCATATTAAGCTTAATTAAAAGACAATGTATGACGATCCTTAAAAAATAAAATAAAATTCCGTAAAAATCATCCAAAAAATGGTCTAACTTGTGTCTCGTGTTCTCCTTTGGCAATCTGTGAAGTTTCAGGTCATTTACATCAATATTGAGTGAGTATCGTGGTGGAGTATCCCCTAGTACTAAAAAAATTGCTAAGAGGGTACTCCACCATGACTGACGACTGACAGGCCGTTATTACAAGCCCTGAGAAGACGTTTTTTGAAATGACATTACGTCTAAACCAGCTGAGTTGACTTTGAATGTCGGAAGGAAAATTATGGGTCAAGTCATTTGACCTTTTAGGTACGGCGTAATGTTATGCACCATTTCTTTGTTTAACAGTTGCACAAGAGAAGACACATGTATAAAGCGGATAAACTCAAATAAAGAATTTTATTCTTAATAGAATGACACGTGGTCTGAAAGGGAAAACTACGTCCAAAGTGAAAAATAATACTCAAGAGAATGACATGTGGTCTAGAATAGGTCTAGCCTGTAGCGCTCATCAAAAGAACTACGAAAAAGATTCTCGTAGTAGTGCCACCAAGACGTAATAAGGGGAACAGAGAATCCTTTGATCTGATTGGTTGACCTTGGCGTTCTTGTCAAGGTTAACTCAACCGTTTCATTTGTCATTAATTAACTTACTTTCTGGGGCTTCAGTGATGGCCATGAATTCCTGGACAAGAGTGCGAAATGCTGGAGTATCGTCCAGGCTATGGCTTAAGGGTCTACTGCTGAAAGAGATACCAGGAGCTTTACTTGGGACACTGGTAGAGCCTGGAAATAATCATAAGGAAAAAAACCTAAAGAAAACTACAAGACAATTACTCAATAACAACACGAAGAAACCAGAGAAAAACCCTTGTGGCGAGCAGTTTTTGTACGAGTGGGAAACAATACGGTAAATTCGTAACCGTACTGTAGCCGTACCGTATCTTACCGTCGCCATAACTACGCGTTGTGATTGGATGAATAACTGGAAGACAATGGGAAGCCATTCCGATGTTAATTGTCGTACCGTGCTGTAGGATAGTATCGTACGTTTCCTGCACTCATACAAAATCCGCATTATTTAAACAGTTACCCAGTTACCAGTAGGTTTCACAGTGGCGAAAGGTGAACGTCCATTATGTGACTATGACTACCACGACAAGAGGCAGGAATCACAGGCAGCAGAGGAGGACCGCTTGTCTTTTCTTGTGTACGTAAAACGCACTTATCTTTCTTGTTTTTCTGCCTTCTTGTTTCATTTTATTCACCATTGTGCGAGATTTTTCCTCTCGCGCGGTCGTTAACGGCTCAAGCGTATTACGTACAGCGATAACTGACGGGCTCAAGCTCAAGAATATCTCGTACAGCGGTAAATGATAGAAAACAAGATGGCAGAGCAACAACAAAGATACATGCGTTTTGCGTACACAAGAAAAGACAAACGGTCCTCCTCTGCTCCTTATGCAGGAACAATTGAATCTGGCCTAGTCTGTTTACAAAAGAAAGCATTCAGTTTCCCATGGGGAAAAACTCTACTGTGGGGCCTCCTGTCATGGCTGCCATCACGTGATGGTTCAAAACCTCTATCAAAACTACTCCTTCCAAATCTACGTTACCTTCAGATGCGGTTTCTGCCCGAGTCGTATCCATTGGTTCTGGACGCAAGATTGCACCAACTAAATGACGTATGTTGTCTACCATGGAAACGGACTTGAAACCGAGGTCAAGAATGTCACGTGGCCATCCTAATGGAGGTGTTCGAGCCTGAATGAAAACAGAAGGAAATGTAAGAAAACAATTCTAGTTACGATGTTTAGCAGTAGTATTGATATTGGTTACGCCCGTGTAGCTGCAATAGAAAATAAACAATAGTCTTTTGAAACCAATTCTGTTCATTTGTCTGTTTTGTTGTTGTTGTTGTTGTTGTTGTTTATTCTACTTTGTTTTTCGTCCTTGTTTTAGTAACAAACAGAATATATCTATATCTCAAATTAGTGCAAGTAGCTGGGAGAATGTCAATTTTGTTGCTATTGTTGTTGTTGCTGTAGTTTAACTCTATTGTTATTGAGATCTCGACGAGTTCCTGTTGTTGTTGTTGCTGTTGTGGCTGTTGTTTTGTTGTTGTTGTATTTGCTGCTGTTGTTGTTGTTGCTGTTATTTTTGCTGTTGCTGCTGTTGTTGTTGTTCCTTTTTTATTTTCTTACCCTGAACATCCAGTCATGGTACTTGATCAAGTACATCAGTAACATTGAAAGTTCCATCGGCTGGAATAAAAACAAAACATGACCAAAAGGTAATGGTAAAATCTCACAATCAAATGCCGTGACGTGCCATGAAACCAAAATGAATCTTTTTTCCATGTCTATGTTAATAATCCTAAGTAAATTCTAAAAACTCATTGCGAAACATATGAACTGAAACAATGTTTTTCAGCTTGGTCCACTGACTTCAAAAATTCCACTCTTCAAAGGGAGAAAAGGAGGACTGATAACGATTCGGTGTGCAAAGTATTGTGGAGCTGAATTAGGTAAAATGATCAGAAAAGTCCGCCATGTGACATTCGCCATGAAACTACTGTGAAATTTGTTCACCTACCTGTGAATCATCGCTTACTAAGACCAGGTTCTTGGTCGGGATGTTGAACCGCTCTGAGACACTAGAAAAGATTGGGGGAAACAGGTTAAATAACTTAGAGGTGCCGGAACATTCATTCGTTCTCGAGAAAAAAGAAAGGTAGGAAGAAAGAAAGGAAGGAAAGAAGGAACGAAAGAAAGAAAGAAGAAGGGAACGAAGGAAAGGATAGATTACCTGACAAGGTGACTAGATATTTTTTTCACCAAGTTTCTCCGGTGTTGTGGCAGTAGCTCCAGTAGAAACTGGATGTGCTGTAACTGAGCTATCTTCTCATCTTGATTGCTCTTGTTATCTGTCAAAAAAATATGAATTTTTTCCTGGCATTAAACCCTGACAAAAACAGTAACTTCGAGCAGCGTTTTGATTGAACAAGGAATACCAAAGCTATCTTTTTTCACCCCTCGTAGCTTAAGGTCGACGTTTTCACACCAGCCTATACGAAATTTTAGCGATAAATAGACCTTTCAGCTTGGCCTTGTTTCCCATTTCGGACAAGGTGTCTTTCCACGAGAATAAGATCCCTTGTTTGAGTTGTATCCATATTCATGTGTCTTCTCATGTGCAACCGTTGAACAAAGAAATGATACTCAAGGGAATGACACGTGGACTGAAATACGAAAACATTACGGCCAAGGTGAAGAGGACAATTCCATCTTTCAACTGGTCTGGCACAGGAAAGCCCAGTAAAGAGAAGTAGGCCGCCCCAGGCCAATACCACTCACAATACAGTAAAGTGAGTACTTACTGAGGGCACTATTGAGTACTTGTGCCATGAAGGGTAAAAATGGATCAAAGAGTGGAGGTCCCATGATCTGATGGATGGCACAGGCCATTACTACACACACGTCATGGCAAGAGAACCGTTGAGGGTCGATTGGCGTCTCTGGATCTGCCAAGAAAAAGATAGGACCGTCATTGATGAATAGATGTGTTTTTCTCCGGGTTCCCGGGTTTTCCTCCCTTTGCAAAACCTAACGCGCTAAACTCCAATTCGATCTGTGAGTTAACCGAGCCCCGACTCTTATCAACCCAGAGGATGTTTCAGAGCATCGATAAAATTTGAAGGTTAAAGGTTCGAAAGATACGCATATTTATTGATTACACAGTTTGTGCAAGAGTCCAGTGCTTATCGTGATTATAAGACGCAGTTCAATACCTTTTTGTAACGTGGTTATCAGTTCTGCATTGATATGCCGTAAATCTTCTACTTGATGTAAATCTTTCACATCTTTACCTTTGATATGAAATAAAAACGGTTGCTTGAAAACAACTTATACCAGTGATTACGATTCAAATTTAAATAAGCTGTAGTTGTTGTTGTTGTCATTGTACTTGTTGCCGTTGTTGTTGCTGTTGTTGTTGCTGCTAATGTTACTTAGCCTGATTAGCGCTATGTTGATATTGTTGTTGCTGCTGCTGCTTCTCCTGCTGCTGGTGATGTTGCCATTGCTGTTGCTGCCGCTACTAGATTTAGTTGTTTGTTTTCACAACCGTCGTGGTATTGTTGTTATTACTACTATTGTATCTGTTATTACTGATAGCTGTTGCCGATATTAAAGTAGGTGGTGTACAATAGAACAAACGCACGATGCATGCCATATCCATCCAGTTACAGTGTGAACAGTTTTCGCATAACTGTGAAAAACTGAAAACGGAACGGACTGCGCCTTACCGGGACCGTGTGAGTTCCGTGCCTTGTATGGAAATATTGGCCATTCGGTGCCGTGTCCGCAATGCGCCGTAACCGTGTCGTGTGCCGTGACTTTTCACACTCATACGAAATCTGCTCTATCGTACTTTATCGTCTATATTTTCTTACCATACGTCTCTAAATGATCAATACAGCGTGAAGCAATCAGGCATCCAACATCTGCAGACTCCATGATAAGGACTATGTTTGGTTTCAAGGTCTAAACAAGATTGAAATCATGCTTAATGTAGAATCTAAAACAACGCCTCGATAATAGCACAGGAAGCCCAAGCTAAATTTCCGTGAATATTTAGGAGCTTCTTATTCTTTGTTCTCTTTCTAAACATTAAATAAGACCAAGCTTAGTCCCTCTGTGGATTACACTCCCCCCCCCCCCCCCGGCACACACCCCTTACCCACCCTGCTTGCCTTCCAGGTGTCCGATGCACGCACGAACCGACTAATCACAGCCTATTTCGATGCTTAGCCAAGCGGCCAAGTCTCTTCCTAATAAAAAGACGCGTTTCCGAAAATTTAGAGGAAAAAAGTTGAAGTATTCTTTGCCATCCATCTACTCGAATTCCGCAAAATATGACTTTTAAGACTTGAGCGAATTACAATAAAAATCCTTTTCGCGCTAAGTTTTTCGTACAGGCTGGCTGTTTTTTCTTACCTTAGATGGCGGAGGGGCCGACGTTTCTAGAGCCAAACTCGTCAGATGTACAGCTGTATAGAGTAGAGAATCAGAAATAGAGCTATTTTCTTGGGCAGCCTGCGAATAAAACCATGGAAATGTTTCTTAAAGAAAAAAAAAGTTGTAAAGTTGCCCTTTAAGGGAAGGGGCGGATCCAGAATTTTCTTCAGGGAGGGGTGCTTGCTTGACAAGATGAGCGCAGCAAACAGCGAACCATAAAAACCCGATATCATCCAAGAAAGAGAAAGTTATTACGTATTGGATATCTTAAAAGCTGTAGTGGGGCACAAAGTCGACTCAGGGAGGAGTGCACCTCCAATAAAAGAAAAAAATGCATCATTATTTTGTTTTGGTTATCTTCAAATAAAGTAGAGGCACAAAGTCAATCCGGAGGGAAGGGGGAGTCCTGCAACCCTCCCCTTTGCACCCACCCCTCCCTCCGTGTCTTTGTAAGGCACAGTATTGCTGGATTTGACTTGACTGAGCTGAATCTCAATCTTCTTTCTGAATGACAGCACATGCTGGTCAAAAATATAACTTGGAGCAGATAATGATATTCCAAGAATTTTATCAGCTGATTGAAAACTAGCAATAACAGCATTATGAGAAAGAAGTTGACATAGCGTACCTGGTAAAAGATGTAGTAGAGCATGCCATGCATTGCTTTGCAGTGTAGCATCCTCAGTATTCCTTCACAGCCTTTAGGAAGAGGCCGAAGGGGTTTAAATGGTGGCCAGAGATTGCTACTGCTGACTTGAGTCGTCTTGCTTATGCTGGAAAAAAAATGGTGTGTTACTTTGGAAACGTAAGTTTTTGGGCGAAAACAGGCGAGAACTAAATTATAAAACGTTAAATTTGTAAACCCATCTATTTGCTGCGATTTTTGACCTGATTCTTTGCCGAAAGCAAATCGGGAAGCAAATCGTGCGCGTAGTTTAGAGAGCCCGATTCCGAAGCTCGATTCAATTTGAAAAATCAGCCTGACATGAGAACATCTGTGACAGTAATACAGTTTTTGTGGGGAGGGAGGGAGGAAAGCATGGATGGATCGATGGGATCGACGGTTGACGGACGAACAGACTGAAGGACGGATCGACGTAAGAAAGAATGCCTTCCGGGAAGGAAGCGGGAGGGAGGATCGGATGGGACGGATGGACAGATGTAATGGGTTGGGTGGATGGGATGGGATGACGGACGAATGGATGGAAGGAAGAAAGGGACGGAGGGAGGGACAGAGGGAGGCAGGGAGAAAGCAAATAAAGTACATATACGACATTTGCATGACTTACAAAGCAGAGTATCTGTTCATTGCTGACTGGATATCCTGTCGTTGTACTGCACGATGAAACACTTGTACTGGATCAAAGTTTTGTTCCCACACTATGTCTAAAAGATAAAACAGACAACAGACTCTTTAAGACAAACCAAGAATCTCTCTCTCTCTCTCTCTCTCTCGACCTTGAAAGACAGATCAGCATTGTTATACTGTATTTACCCTTAGGAGCATATTTCCCTTGCTGCATCCATCCATTCTCAAATGCTGGTGCTTTGTAATCTGCAATCTTAAAGAAAACGGTGAACGGTGAAACAACACCTGGGCTGACCAGGACAAGGCTAACTCACAGATTGAACAGGAATTTAGCTTGTTAGCTAGTTAGTTAGTTATGGAGTTTATAGCACATGTTTTACCTCTGCCAGGGATTCCTCAAACTCTTGTATTTTGTGCGACTGACCAGGTTTATCAGGAATGTTCATAAAGTTAAGAAACAAATTTTACATTGTAAAAGACATTTTTAATCATACCTTCCTTCTAAATTGCCCACCACAAAAAAAATATTATTCTTAGTCACTACAGCGGTCGCTTTGGTTCTGACTCAAAATACAGGCTTATAGTGGTCTTATTTACTAGCTTCTCTACAGGGAAAAGCCAAGGGTAATATTTAATCTCGTTCAATACAAGAGACAGCAAAACTCGTACAATTTGCAGTCTTGCAGTCTTGTTGTGATAACGATACCGCATGTACTGTTGAAAAGTGCTGTAAATACAATAGGAATCCAGGGATGGCGGAGCACCTTTTAAAGGAAGGGGGGGGGGGGGGGGGGAGGGCAAGATTAGAAAATATAGAAGGATAGTATGAAAAAATGAAAAAAAAAGCTTCACCCTAGCTCCGCCATCCCTGGTACCAGATGCCTACAGAACATAACATTATATTGCCTGTCATATTAGAAAACTAATTCAGATGCAATGAACACTTGAATCCCCCTCTCTTTTTCAGATGATAACAGATGCAGGGATTGATATTGAATCGTAAGAAGAAGAATATAACAATATCAGATCTAGAATAAAGGATATGAGTTCAACAAGTTGGCTGTGTGTTCTGTCTCCTATGCACAACAGGGCAACCATTTCTTGACGAATTACCTCTTTGTGGCTTAGTCCTTTGGGAAAAAAAGCAAACAGTACAAATCAGAGCTAAAATCCATTGCCTGTGTACATTTACTGTATTGTTGACCCAAATGCCTTGACTGGAAACAATTGTTTGAAGGCAATGGAGTGTAACTCTCACTGATAAATGCTACAGGTATAGACCCCTTTCATGTGACATCAAAGCAGCTCAATATACCTCATCGGCTTGGGTATAATGTTGTCCCATTTCAGACCATGTGTCATTCCCCAGAGTATCATTTCATTGTTTAATGGTTACGCATGAGAAGACACATGAATATGGATACAACTCAAACAAAGAATCTTATTCTCAAGAGAATGACACATAGTCTGAAATGGGACAACATCACCCCAAGCCGATGAGGTCTATTTGGAGGACAACATAAAATAATTTCAAGCTCCTGAGAATTGGAACCTATTGCTTTGTCCTCCAAATTGAGTTGCATCCCAACATGCTGCAAGGGGTCTATTACACTAGTAAAGTATTACATTGATTTTCAAGTTTTTTTTCCAGCATTCCTTACCTAAATGAAGCCTTGAGCTCAGTAAGTTAAGAATGAGGTTAAGAGCACCCTCTACCATGGACATGTCAGTATCAATGTCGAAACAAGATGGGGTAGGAACATTCAGAGGACCAAAATTGAACCAGTGCTTTATATTAAATCTCTCTAATATGGCATCCAAGAGATAGTCAGGATCCAGGAAAGCTGCACAGATCTTCAAGTGTCCAAAAGTTACAAATAATTAATACAGATAATACAACAATAGTCCAAGAATCTTATGAAGATCCATAAAATTACTATTTTAAAAACTTAAACCTATAGTAGCATAGCCAGAGTACGTACATGTACAACATTTTCAGATTTTTAAAATTTCAAATTGTTATTGATACCATGAAACAACCTCTGGGCTAATCAAAGTCAGGGATCAAATTAGAATTTAGAGTTGGGAACCTTGATCTAAATCAGGCATGGCTAATGAATTGAACAGATCGCGGTGAAATTTACCAACATTGGTGAGCTATTGGGATGAAAATTGGGGGGGGGGGGGTCATTAAAAAATTACTAGATAAATAGGGGGGGTCACATTTTTTTTTGAATGTTGAACCAGGGGGGTCATGAATAAAAATACAGTTTTTTTTTTAGTCTTTTTCTGGAGGGGGGGGGGGGGGGGTCTAGAAAATTTTTATATTTGGAAGTGGGGGGGGGGGGGGGGTTATCTAAATATTCAATTCCTTACCATGGGGGCTAGCATTTTTTTTCTATTTGATTCCTCTAATTCCTCCGTCTCCCCCCCCCCCCCCCCCCTCCTAAAGAATGAATGCTCCCTTAACACCAGACTTCGGAATTTTGTATAGCTTGATGACAGTGCAGCTCTCTTTGACCAGGTGAGTTTTGTGTTGTCATTGTCACAATTTAGGAACTCATACCCAGCCCCTCTCAACTTGAAATCCGGCTATGCTAACACCACCATTGATTCTCTTTGCCGTTTGCAATACGGAGGGGTGTGAATCAGAATAGTCTAACAGTGATTTATGAATGTAGGTAATAACAATACCTGAAGCAAGAATATGTCCAGATCAATCATTGAATTGCAAAAATGGCACTCTGCATAGAGACGCATTTGACTGCGAATCTGGGTACCATTTCTGACCCATCTTCCTGCTCTAATTTCACATACAGCTGCCTGTTGACAAAGAATTTATAAAATGAAAACAAGGAGTGCAATACAAGGGTAACTTGAAGAAAGAGAAACCATGTGCACATACTGTGTGCAGTTATAAAGCATGTATACAGTGTACGTAGATTGGAAGAATACAAGACAAGTGTTAGAAGAAGCACCATACACAGCATACAATACAAACTAGAATAGCTGTTATTTTGGATACATGATGTGTGCTCTTATAAAGCACATGTCCCCAAACAATCAGTTATTACAGCAGTTATTTTATAATTAAAATGACTTTACATGACCCTCCCTCTTGACAGCTCATTTGTGCTGTAAGTAAACCATCCATGCCACAACCTATCCTTTCCCTACCCCTCTCTGCATTACTAAAGATTGCCAAATCTAAGTGCTTGTGCCTAGAAGACATTTTTTTAAATTTTAGTGGCAGATCTAGAAGTTTGAAATGGCCAGGAATCTACACCCTCTAGATCCACAACTGCTTATATCTGGAAATTCGAGTGAAGCTTTTCACATGGAAATCAAGTCATATACAGTATATCATATCAAACAAACCTGGATCTGTAGCAAATGCTCAGCCATTTGTGCTAGTAAAGTCTGTGAAGGAACAAGTTCTTCTAACGGCATTTTGAAATGAGACATGGCCTGGAAAAAAATATCCAGTCAGACAGCATCAACTGGTGTTACTGTAAGTTGCAGAACTGATGTGGATTTTGAAGAGAGGTGAACAATTATTTTAGGTCTGAACAAACGTCTTTTCTGAACTAGATTGATAAACGTGATGCATTGTGGTCTAGCTTGGGTACATACAACACCCAGGGGTTTCAATAATATTCGAAGTAGAAGGATGGGATTCAGATGTAGGTACCTGTGTACCTGGCGATCGACCGCCAGTAGCTGCCTCCTATTGAAATCCCTGAACACCATTTAAGGCATGATGAACAAAACTAAAGATTATGGTACCCAAGACAGACCACAATGCATCGTGTTTGCTTTCTCACAAAAGATATACATCTTGCAGTCACCATGGTGTTGCTCTGTCACCTAGTTTTATGTCCTAACCACAGGAATGTAGGTGTTATTACTGAACAGTTAGTATCAAAAGGTTGTCAACTTACCAAACTCAAGAATCCTGACAAATAGCGGTGCAAAGGCAGATGAAATGTCACCTCACTACGCCTTGGCTGAAGAAAATAATTAGTAATAATGTTAGATATATATATAGATACATAATAAATAAATGTAATAATAAATTAGATATCATTAATATATATATATATATACCACAACTTACCATAATCACCGAGCTGTCGTTGTACCAACTCTTCAATGAATCAGTGATATTTGTGATCATGTTTCTCACATAAGCAGGTGAATTCTATAAAATAATAAAAATAATAACAATGATTAATAATATTAATAATAATAATAATAATAATAATAAAAACAACTAACTGACAATAATGGCAAGTTATTTATCAGCTCTACTTATTAATAAATGTTTTATCCACTCTCTCTACCCTACCCCTTCTACCACCAGTCCCCCCCCCCTCCCCCCAAAAAAAATGTTGAGAAATTGGAAAGTCCTAGAGCTAAACAGAGGGAGAGACAGATAGAGAAGAGAATAGTACTAACTATAATATTATAGAGGGATAGTTAATTTTTCTCTTTGGTAAAGGCATGGATATCGTAAAGAAAAAAAAACTTTGAAGTGTTTAAAATAATTCATGCTGAAATGCATATGGGATTGTACCATACTGAATTCTGAGCCCCAGATGGGAATTGAACCCATGACCCTCCATATGCTAGTCGGACGCTCTACCACTGAGCTGCTGGAGACTATAATAATTCACACAGTCAGTAAGTACTCACCAGTATTTTGCATGCATTAATCAAGCTCCATAGTGGTGATGATGCAGCTTCTAACTCCACAGAAAATGATGTGTAGTAGACTGTTGGCTCAAACTCAATGTGCGTAATAAGCTTCCTGTGGCTTATATTCATCCCTGCATTAAAATAATTACAATTTTAAAAATGTAATATTTTTTTCATTGTTTTATTTATTGATCAATCTTGCTTTTCTGCATTTATTTATTCTGATTGGGTCACACTTTCATTTATCCATTTATTCAATAAGTATAGGATTTCAATTCCACCTATCCATCCATCCATCTCTCCCTCCCTCCCTCCATTCATCCATTTAACCATCTATCCATCCATCTATCTATCCATCCATCCATCAATCCGTCCCTCCCTCCCACCTTCACTCCCTTCCTTCATTCATCTATGTAGCAATCTATCCCTCCGTCCATCCATCCATCCCTTCCTCCATCTACTGTATCCCTTCATCCATCCCTCCCTCCCTCTATCCAACTATCTATCCCTCCCTTCCTCTATCCAACCAACTATCCCTTCCTTCCTCCATCCATCCCTTCCTCCATTCATCCTTCCATCCCCCTCCTCCATCCACTGTATCAATCCATCCATCCTCCCTCCATCCCCCCATCGATCCATTCATCCATTTATTCAATAGGGTATACAATCTGAGAATGCATGCACTTCCAAGAGAACAATGGCTAACCTGTAAGGTACTGAATAAACTTTATCCACTGTTGAATCAAGTCATGGTCCTTCAAGAATACCTCTGCTACACTCTTGTGTGACAAGATGTTGATAAAGTCGCTTACAATGGGCCAGTAGCAATGCTCACTTAATGCTCTGTTATCACAGCTCACCACAGCTTGAGGGGAAATTACTTGACCTGATGATGCAAAAGATGGCATCATTTTTTCAATTTTCTTGAACTCAGAAACAACCTTACTTTGGCTAATCTATGCTAGGAATTGAAATCCCAAAGTTGATTGTCATGAAGTGTGGAAAACTAGAAAGCCTGGAGAAGAACCCTTGAAGCCCTGGAAAGAACTAACAACAAGCAGCTCTACTGTCTCACATACACTGTACAACACAGGTTGGTCTAGTTTGGGAATCAAACCCAGCTCACACTTTAATTGTATGGGAAGCATAGGTGGCGTAGCGGTGAGAGCGCTCACCTCTCACCAAGGCGACCCAAGTTTGTTGGTTCTCTCCTGTGCTTCGAGGGTTTTTTTTAGGGTTCTCTGGTTTTTCCTCCCTCCTCAAAAATCAACTTCTAAATTCCAATTGGAATGCATTGGAGGAAGAGCCACTCTGTGGATTCCACTGTTAATTCTCATTTTATTTTATTTATTTTATTTGTCAGAGAGGTGACTGAGCACTATGACACCCATACTTCCCTAACTGCTACAAAGTCCTAGTAAATGTCAAAGTACTGTACCTCTTTTAAATGGTTGTAATGAAGGTTTGATCATGTCATGTAGCACTTTAACCATAACATGCAGTAAGTTCTGTTCCCGAACCATTTTCTCAGCCAGATGTTTATTGCTGTAAAGTTGAACACTGACATGAACCACTCTGTTAGCAAGTTGCTCCACGCTGGGTCCACCTTGGGTCGTAGACACTAATGTTTTGGCTATTTTTTGGTAATGCTGGCAAAATACTCTGGTAAAACATTCCTGTCATAAAAAGAAAAGAAATAAGACACATTTAACAGAGATGTGAAAGTAAGAAAATAGAAATGTACTGTTATAGCGTACAAACCTTATATTTCTTGCAAGGCAACAAATGTAGTAAAAAAGTAATAAGTTTCTGTGGAAATTCTAATTTAGTAACAAAATCCATCATAAAATCACAATAAGTTTGGTTCAAATCCTCGTCACAAGTGTCAATGGAGCTGACACTATCAAAACTGTCTTCTTTCCCAAGGGACACACTATGTGAAGACCTTGTGTTCAATCTTGATACCAGACCACTTGAAGCCGCACTCTGTCTTTCTTTATTACTGGTTTCAACTTCAGATATTCCCATCATTAAACATTCTGCAACGACATTTTTCATGGTGTCTGTTTCACATATGCTCATTAGGAATTCCGCCAGCTCATTTGCATCTTGCATTAGATCTGAGTTTGTTCCTGTGAAATGATATTAGTAAGAATCAATAAATAGATGTTATTCATCATAATAATGGAAAATCACTACAGTAATTGTCATAATTATTGTTCAAAATGACTATTGAAGAAATGAATTAGAGACCTTAAGCCATTATCAATGGGAAAATATATTTCATAATATACTGTAGAACTTGTATATTGTAGCTGAAAAGCCTTTTCCAAGGAGCACAATAAAGTTGTATGTATGTATGTATGTATGTAACTTTATTACTCGTGCCGAGGCCTCTAGGCCGGACCGAGTCTAGGTTTGGGCTTTATATCTATCTTCTACATCGAGAATGTGCATTCCACGTGCTTGAATGATGCATTCCATGTGCAAGTCATGAGGTTGATGTGACTGCGACACAACGCCATTGTCAGATTTGGACTTGTATATGTAGAAGGTTGTGATCGAATTGAAGATAATTATGGCGAGTTATTTTCCTTCGGGGAGGCTCAAAATACACACAAATGCATACGCCATTCGTGGTAGACCCACACTAAAAGATGTTGAGCGTTTTCGGAACGGGTCGTTCCACGAACTCAAAGAGAAATGCCAAACTTTGGCGAACTCAAATGAATTTCATATGAACTCAAAGGTACTCAGAGGCCTAGCTTATCAGTTCTCTCTAAGTCTGCTATATATTTTCAGACCTCCATGTTCTCAAAAGCTTACTCCTTTCACCAATGGGCACGAGTATACGCTCCTAGAGCGTCTATAGTTATAATTATAAGAGACCTGTGTCATTCCCTAGAGTATCATTTCTTTGTTCAAAATTAGTGCATGAGAAGACATGAAATGGATTCACCTCAAACAAAAAAATCTCCTTCTTAAGAGAATATGTGACATGGTTTAAAATAGGAAAACATTACATCCAAGGTTAAGAGGTCGATCTATAGACACTTCGGAATGCAGCTCAATTTGGAGGACAAAACTATATTGTAGGTTTCTAATTTTCAGAAGATTGTTCAAAATTCTTTTGTTTTGCCCTGCAAATTGAGCTGCTTTAACGTCACATGCAAGGGGTCTATTCCAAATTTTCCAAGAGTTTAAACTTAAACTGTAATATGCTTTCACTCAAGAATGATTCCATGTTATGGTGACAGTGGATCTGCCACAGTCCATATTTCATGACTACCAGTCAACAATTACAATGAAAATGGCTCAAGTGACCCCCCCTAGAACCATTAATGAATCGATTATTCGAATAATGAGTTCAGATTTGAAAATAAGTTATCTACTTGAGTTTTTATTGGATTCTTCAACAATTGCCATGCCAAAGTAGAAAAACTCCCCAGAAATGTCATCCCTTAGAATTTTAGCTGTGAAATGAATGTGAAGTTTGGAGTTTTCAAATTTTCTATGCAAACTCAAAGTGAATAATCAACTCAATATCATATAATGAAATCATTAATGGAGACTAGTGGGGTACGCTTGAGCAGTTTTGACTGTATAATACATGGCTGGATTGATAAATGGTGAGTGAGGTATGACAACCTTTGTTATCTTGAACATGTTGTCATGTCAACTGAGGTATCAAACCATCAAATAAAGCCTTACTATGAATCAATATGGCAAACTACAGTATAATAGCCATATAGACCATAACAAACCTAAAGATTCTTTGTCCACTTGTTCCAACTGCAGATGAAGTCTCATGCACAATCTTGGTACAACAATTCTGGCCATAGCAAACAGTTCCTCGGGTGGCTTTTTCTCTGGTTTTTCATCTGCTGCCTTACCATGCCGAGAACAGAACCTTGAAATAATTAATTAAGTTATAATTAATAAACTGAAATCTTCAAATAATATTTTCAATTTACGAAAAAAGTAGACAAATTGACCGAATGCCAGTATGGCCGCCACTTCATTATCATAATTTTTTAAATTTATATTTAAGTTGATCACTACATTAAAATTATAGATTATAGAATGACATCAACAAAGTTAGAAAATTTGAGACAAAAATATCAAATTCTTGAGAAGTTATGAAAATTTTAGCTAATTTGAAAAAATGAAAAACACCACAACGAGGCTAGCAAGGAAATAGATCACTGAACACAAACAAATCTCTGTAATTTTGATTCCAAATACATGTAGCTTCACTTGAATTCAATTTATAGCAATGAAATTTGCTAAAAATACATATTTCTGTTTGCTCTTTCTGATGGTGGTACTTATTTTTTAAGATTAGGTTTTTTTATTTCTAAAAGTCAATGGTGGCCATAATGGCATTCAGTCTATGCCAAATATATAAAATGAGATCTCACTAGCTGTCGAAGTACTGTAGGTTGACCCATTTTATTCATGTATCGCAATTCTCCTAAAAGCTTGATTGGGAGAGAGCCACTAATTGGCAAAATTGGAATTTTGTATCGATCTACACTGTAGCTCAATGTGCTTTTTCTAGCTATGTGAGTTTTGTGTACCCAGCTCCTCTTGCCTTGACATCCAGCAATATACTAGTTATTACAAAGAATGGTTACTTCGAAAAATATACTAGTTATACAGTGGTTTCAAGTGGCATACCGTAGAATATCCCACGAGTCACTTGTAGTTTCTAGTATACAGCTGTACACACAAGCCTTTACGCAAGTGTGTATACAAAGAAAATACAAGTGACGAGTGGGATATCTATGGTATGCCTATCTACGGAAGAGTGAAATACTCAAAACAAATCAAGGCTAGATACCACTGATGAATTTAGAGTTACAACAGTGTTACAACTACAGCCTACATAGTTTCTCAGTATCAGCAGGAAAATTCATTAGATTTAGACAGTACCAGATTTAACATCCTGTCCTACCTCGTAATTATCACTGTCGTTTCAGATACACGTATAGTCATGTCTAGATAAACGTGCTAATTTTCATGAACTGTATATATAATAGTTTAGCATCTTACTACGTAATTCAATTCAATAAAATTAACATTAATCCCAATAAGTCCCTTTAAAATAAGACTATATGAAGCGTAAATTTAATGGTCAAGTACAACAGGTTTTAATGGGAGAATATAGTGACGAAATATATGACCGTAAAAAGAACAGAAACACAGAAGAAATATTGGTTTTCAACCATCGAAATAGCAGGTTGCTAAGTTATTTTATTGAGTATTATATTAATCTTGAATACAAGGGGGGTTACTATACATACCCTGATCTGGACATGACACTGTCATCGCCACAATCACAAGCACCTCCTGCCTGACTCTTGAACATGTTAAAATCATGTCCTTCATGATTGCCAGCATGAAAGCAATCCGCACATATCGACATACAGGGCGATATACCACAGTCCCTACACCTATAAGCAACAAAGTTTCGGTTCCATACCAGTCCACAGATGGTAGGATTGTCGTAAGATTTCACCTTATCTTTAAATTCCTCTGGTATTTTCCCTCCTGCTATCAACCACCAACACCAAGATTTTTTGTGTTCGTCGAGGGACTCTTTGGTCTTAAGGAGCCCATCTAGGAATCCTCTGATCTCCTTCCTTCCCTTATCTGTGTTGCAATGGGCTTTAAAGTTAGCAGCAGTGCTCTGTTTGATTCGATCTCCCATCATTTAAATATCGTTGCCACCATCTTGTCTTTTATGATTTTTTGTTTGATGCATAACATTGCAAATGAGCATGCGTCGCAACACACAGGGAGCCCAACAAGAAATGGCCCAGCTTTTCTAAGTTTTGACGTATGTCCGGGTCCAACTGACCAGTAATTAAAGCGAAACAGGTCCTCAGTGAATTAAACTTCACCTGAAACAATAAGAACTTTGCACAATAAATCCTGATCATGATGAAAAAATAAGAAAAAACTTTAGAGAACTGCTCTTCGTTTTGGACCCGGAAGGACCCGGAAGTCGTTTTTCCATATGATTAACGTCTAAGCTAATTGACGTCACACTTACACGCTCTGTAATACAGGATATCCCAGGATATCTCTGAGGATATCCGAACTAAAAAGACATTTCATTCTTTAGTTAGATTTGGTACTTTATCAAAAAATTATCTACAGAGCTTCCCAATTATTTGCCTTCGCGACGAAGAAGCCTCAAGGCGTTTCCATTACATTCTATAGGCAAGTTATCGTCCGGCAAATTATACAATTTTAAACGTATGATTGGGAAGTGCTGTCCTCATTGACGACTCTACTGGGGATACATTGTAAGCAGCGAATCCATTTTTATTTATTTTTCATTTTGTACACTTTTTTTTACATTTCTGCCGTCATGCAAGTCAAATCCATAAATTTGCTTGGGATCCCTGTGGATTTACTTACCAGTCTTTTTCTTCTTTTAAGGAATCGAAGTGAACGCCTTTCATTTTTTGAGCTTTGAAAACCTTTTTGGAAGATTCCAAAGTTTATTTCTTTTTTAAGCCTTCATTATGGAGGATTTTTCTATTTTATCACTAAACGATGATTGCCTGTCCCATATCGTAGCGTTTATAGATGTTCCCTTCTCGTTTCATAGCGTTATGCTATCTTGTAAGAGATTGAACCAGATCGCCACATGTATGGAAAGCGATATTTGGCACAGCAATATCAAACGAGCAAAGATCGAAAACCCTTTGAAGAAAGCCATCATTGAGATATTTTCAAGTGGAGAATTTTGTGATGATCGAACAGAGTTGTGGTTTGTGTTGGATGAACTATTTGACAATGCTATAGATTATTCATTTAAGAAAGCATTTTGGAATCATCCCAAATTGGTCGAGGTCTGGCACAATTATGGACCAGTGGCTGCGAGAGTTTTTACTTGGATACGAAGTATGAAGTACACTGCTAACGTGTCAAACTATGGACCGAAATTCTCTTCTCTTCGTTGGGAATTCACGATTCATTTACCTGGTAGTAATCAAGATATGGCATTCCATGCAAACTACATTCACCCTAATGATCCTGTAGATGTTGAAATCGGTTCCAATCGCTTAGGTCTCTCCTTACACATAACTTGTGGTGAATCTTTGCATAGTTATCAAGGTTCAATCAGTATGCTTCCTAATGAATATCTGACTTGGGACAATGTAGAAAAGAAAGATATAATTCAACAAATGGAACCAGCATTAGAGCTTCTTCAAAAGGAGCTTGGCAAAACTATTCCTCTAATTACTCCGAATTTTTTTGTATGGTTGTGTTTGTTCTTCACAGCAGATAATGAGTTGTCTGAAAAAGATCAACTCAGCTTTAAGGACAGTGTGATGAATGAGAAGCCAACCCTTGATTCGTTTAATGGACTTTTTGCCCCCAATATTTGCCAACTTGCTGAAGAAAAATTCAAAGATTCAGGATCGAAATATTGGGAAAAGTACTTTGGTCAAGCAGAGAATGCAAATCAACTGAAAGATACACTTCAGACTCTTGCTTCCCAAGGAGAGACACAGATGTTAAAGGAATTGAAAGGACAGTTCAGTCGATTTGCTCCAATAGCAAAAGAATTCTGTCACTACTCCTCAAAGCCCTTCCTCAAAAAAGCTCTCCTTGGACTTTTTCAGCGGACAACCTTTAATTCAACAGATGTCTTCATTCCTCCAGAGAAGAAAGAATTTGAAAATGAGGTATTTTTCCAGCTTAAAAATGGCAGTGTCTTAAAAGTGTTTGGAAAGATTATATTTATTGGTAACAAGTTCAAGTATGATCGCAAACTTGAAATTAAATTTTTGCTTCCAAATGGGGAGGTGATAGAACTCAACACTTTACAAACTGTTGATAATATTTATGGATACTCAACTATGTACCAAGGAAAGGGCTGTTGGATGGGTCTACCAAACCCAATGTTAAAATGGCCAATTTTTGTGGAAGGGCTTAGTCCTGTAACAAGGTTACTCCAGGAATGCATCAACCACAGCCTGCAAGGAGAAGAAGATGTTCCTGAAATATATAATATATTTACAGCTCTGTATTTCTTGGCTGCACTTGACTGCACTGAAGTTATTGGGCAGTTTGAGGAGGTGCTAGATGTTGAAGAACCAAATGATTTGAGTAATGAACTGAACCAAGTGATAATGAAGATGGTTATACAGTAATGTAAAACCTTCAATGATCAACTCAGAAAAGTGAAATGGTGACAGTTTTATGTGCACAGTGATAAATACTTTGGGGTGGGATGATAGGAGGATATGTACATATTTTTTCTTGATAAATAATTTGCATTTTTAATTATTTCTTGGGACCCATTACAGTGCTAATCGAAACCATTGAAACCTAGAAATATTTCAAGAACGTTTCTTAGCAACCAGAAGTGTTATTGTTATCTTTCTGTTATCTTGTGCTTAGAAAGTCATTTCTGATTGGCCAAAGAACAATAGGACATTTCTGGAATACTTCTAGTTACCCAATGTTTTTCAATTAGCACTGTAATGTAAAAAACTGGGTCACCAGTAATAATGTTTTCTTTATAACCCAATCAAGTCATTCTTGCCACCACCACCACTATCATCACCTTCATCATCATCATTGCCATCATCACTATCATTATCATCATTGTCACTACCACACCCACCACCTGACTGTCATATCGTCATTAATATTATTTTTATTACTATTATCCCATCATTATTATCATTGTTGATTTTATTATTAATGTTGTTTTGCCCATCTTTTACGCAAGTACAATACAATATAACATCGGCCTAGCATGAAGGTATTAAGGAAAAGACTAGTTGGTCCCCTGACTATATTTCACATCTCCTCCCTTCCACTGCCTTCCACATACCGTGACCTCAAAAAAAATAAACTAGAAAATCAGAAAACATTGTTCTATTGCGGGCTGTTGCTGTTGTTGTGGTTTCTGTCATTTCAACCTCCAGTGCTACAAGGAAAGTTGCAATTCAACGTAGGTCAAATAGGCCTGTAGGTGCGGAAACAGTTGCAGTCATAATGATAATCTTTGGTTTTTGCAGCAACTCCCACGAAGACGTAGTTACTATGTCATCATGAATGTATGTTGCTGGTTTGCAATCATCTCCAAAACTCTTTATTCTGAGAATAAAATAACAAAAGACATGGCGGCCATGTTGGATGATATGACAAAAGAGACTAAAGGCGATGTTACAAGAGACCATTTTCAACGACGATTTAATTTTTCGCTAAACGCTGCGTGAAATTCGTCATTTTGAGTTGCGAGGTTTTGACTCAAGACCAGAAACTCGCAACGTGTTGTCTGAAGTCGAATTACTCTAAAAAGCGTTCCATCTGACATGTTACACGGTATAAATAACCTTTGGGTTTTTCCACCCCCCCCCCCCCCCCCAAAAAAAAAATGCACCGCTACGCAGGCTAACTGCCTTTCGCACAATTGCATTGCGCGAAAAATCGTCGTTACAAATCGTCTCGTGTAACATCGCCTTAATGACAATGTTTTTGCTAAATTCATCCAACATGAGGGTTATGAAGACCATCACTAAGTAATTGGACATATTTTCGGGTGATAATCGTAATCAATCAAAACCAATCAATCAAAACCGACGTTTTTTCAATCGAACAATGAACGAAATTCTCCAGTCAAAAACGATATCCGATGTTCCTTCGCTTTTCCGATAATTTCCCATCATGTTCTGTGCGTTTAATATACTATGTATTTTCTATACACCATTTTCACATTCCCATAATGCTTTGCGTTTTCGGGGGGGGGGGGGGGCAACAATAGCAAAAAATATTCAAAAATTCAAAACTTTTCGTGCATATGCTAAGTATATTTGCTATTATCATTGAAAAATCCAGTATCAGTTTAATCAGAGTTAATCAGTTCCACACGCATGGGAGAATGAAACGTTTAGTGTTACAGACAATGTATGGACTTACCAAGAAATGTCATGACTTTTACTCTTAAACCTGTTCAAATATATTTCTGGCTGGCGTCTTTCTAAGTATTTTTATGTTTTTTCTTCAATTTTTATTTACCCCTTAAAACTCCCATTCCCATCCCGCAATCAACCCATTAAGAAATCATTAGTAAAGGCCAGACACTGAGGGTGGTCACTGCCAGGGTTTCTTTACGTCCTCAGTGGTTCTTTTACGTCCCTCCGATGCAGGGTTAGGTAGGGTGGAGAGACGGGACCGCCATTTTACGTGGTCATCCGAGCCACCCGAAGGTCTAACCATTTGTAGATGTGTAGAGTGTTGGCCCGGCCGCCGGGGCTTGAACCCACGACCTCCTGCACGAGAGTCCGGTGCTCAACCAACTGAGCCAACCGGGTGGCGGTTAATTCGTTAATTTGGCATTATTTCGTATTGGGTATCTTATAATGCAACGCGCCTAACGTTGTTGGCCACCCATTTAAATTTTTTACAACTTAATAGCCAATCAGCGAACGAGAATTTGTATATTTTCACGTGAGGTCAACTGAAGTCGGCAAATATATTTTTTTTATTTGCAACAGAAAGGACCAAAAACTGAACATGCCAAGTTGAAATAATTTTTTTTCTAATTTTAAAGTTTTCTTGTCAAAATTCGAACCCTTACCTCGACGATATTGATTTTAGTCTTTGCTGGCTGATGTGCCTCATTGAACAACTTTGTTGTTGAATGCACTGTAAGAGGCCAAAGTTGCTCTTGCTCCAGGGGTAGGGTTAATTACGCACCTCCTGCACCCCTCCCCTGGATCCGCCCCTTAAGCATTATTAGAACTTGTACACTCTAATTGCTTTCCATTGATCCATTTCCAAATTGAAATGTTAAAACTATGAACTATAGTTCGAATGATCATTCTTTCTCTTTGTCAGACTTGTAACCAGTTTTGCAATCTCACTTAGACGTTAATTTGCTTCTTACCAAAGTGCAACTCACCCATGAGACAGTAATTTTGAGACAGTATTGATTCTACATCAAGCCGAAATAATAGGGTTATATGGTACGTAAAATATTTCTTGATTTGAGTGATGCGTCTTTAAGTGATGAAGGTTTATATATCCAATATGTTAAACCATGATGCCATGTCTTGAATACTGTTTGTGTGAAGCAGTTATCTTTTTTGTATATTTAATGAAGGCTTGCCTGACGTCAATTCTAAGTCATTAAAACTGCGTGTCATGCAAACGGGAGGCTGCACTCAAAATGCCGAACAATTTCTTCATGTTTTTCTTACAAACCGAAGTCTGATTAAAAGCCAATACAAGCTAAGATAATCATTTCCTATACCTTGACTTTTACGGTCGAGTCTGTATGTTACATCTGTCTTGGAGTCCAGTTGATATTTCAACTCTGATCTTCAAATCTTTTTATTCAAAAGAATTTACGATTGATTTCGTGATGTCTTTCAAGTGTTTAAAAGCGTATTATCGCAATTTGATTCCATAATTTGTTTAAACGTTCTTGTTTTGAGTGCCCAGGGTGGATTTAAGAGTGAGTGGTGAATTAAGAGAGTGCCGTGTGGCTCGTTTACGAACATAAGGATCAGTAGCCAAACAATCCTTCTCAAACCTTCAAATTCCACCAACATCTGGGCTGATCATCGCGGTCAGGACACGGCTAACGTGTTAGGTTTTTCTGAAGGAGGAATACCGGACTAAACCCTCGAATCAAGGGACGGAGAGACCCAACAAACTCTATTCACATGTGATGCCGATCGAGTCCAGGAATCGAACCCAAGACTGACGTAGGCGAAAGGCGAGTTCCTCCTTGATTCTACCCAGAATTTTAGATTGCGTTTGGGGAGGGTGCTATCCACTAACTTTAAAAAAGTATTCTTCTCACCTCCACTCCCTCTCTATACTCCCAAAAAATACACATTACTGAATACTTATGTTTGTCATACCCAATGCAATGTGGAAAAGAGTAGCAGGCAACCCAGGATCCCATTTTGACGCCCATAAGCATGCGAACCTCACGCTCAGAAATCACCTTCCATCTTTGGCTTTCTGATAACAAAAGCACGTTAAACTAAAATAAAATACACAAAAACAAGGCCTTTTTGTATATATAGTGAAATAATATAAAATATCTTTATTGATAAACTTTGAAATAAATATATCTGTAGTGAGTATAGCCAGAAAACAGAGAACAAGGAGATTTTGAAAAAGTTTATACATAAGTGAATAAGGAAAGAGAATATATATGATATAAAATTACCACATATTATCGTATATAATAAGTGGAGACAAATCTCCAGTACAGATGAATAATGCCAAGATATTGGCCAGACGAATGTTAACTGAACTGATACAGTTTGTATAAGAATAAGACTTTTGATTAAAAATATATAGGAATCTCAAAATACAGAAATGGCTTCTTTTGTTTATATATATGGTCTTTCTTTCTTTCTTTCTTTCTTTCTTTCTTTCTTTCTTTCTTTCTTTCTTTCTTTCTTTCTTTCTTTCTTTCTTTCTTTCTTTCTTTCATTCTTTCTTGCTAGGAAGAGAATTTGCATGCAAATATATACAGCCAAACTTATTTCAATTTAGTAAGAATTCCGATCTTTGAATCATAGCTAGAAGAAGGCATGATTTCTATCACTAGGGCACACGCCTTACCATAAAAAGCATGTAATAAGCTAGGAAACCTTGTCATTTCTTATATATATTCTTGAATATGTTAAATACTACATAATATTGAAAGAATAGCACATCAACAGTAAGGCCAAGTATAAAGTATTCTGCATGTATAGTAAGTAAGTGGATCGAAGTCTTTTTTGAGCTAGTCTTGTTTCTGAAAGACTTACTATTACAACTGTTCAACTAGAGCTGCAATACTCTTTCTTCAGTGCAGTATTCAATATTCGACTGATATAAAAAATGATTTTTGATAAAAGCTGTAAAATGCAACGCAGAAAAAACCCTAACTAAACAAGCAAATGGGATAACATTTTCAACCGAAAATTTTAACCTTTAAATAGTTCAAAAACAGCCATAAAATATGCTTGGGAAACGATACTTTCCACTGAAGAAGCGCGTTGTCGTGAAAAATATTTCAAATAGGAATTTCAAAGTGGAGATTTCGATTTTCAAGAAATAGAACTTGGGTTTTTGTCTCAGGGTTTTGAGCAAAATAACCAAGTGATTAGAGGTGATTATTACAGATTTGAAGAATTATTTTGGTGAAGGGATAATAAATACCTTGATATGAGATTTGTAGAAGAATGAATATATATATAACAATAACTCAAAGCTACCTATCATAATAACTGTTCATATTGATAAATGTTCGGTAGCATCCATGCAGAAACATATGTACATCATCATAGCTAAACTTTTAGACTTTTGTAATATTTTTAGCAATATATATATATGAGCTTTGTAAAAAATATCTATAAATTTCAATATGGTCGTGAGTGAAGACTTGCCTGCCATATTGATTTCGCATTCCTCGAGCCATCGGTAAAAGTGCTCAGTCCACTCATTAATGAACTTGGCTGACAATTAGCCAAAGAATTACTTAAATTGTACATTTGTTGAAGTGTAGAACTCAAATTGCTAAAGGAATTTATATGATTTCCACTTGAGTTTGGTGCTGGAAGACTTCCATAGCCGTTCGGGTTCTGAGCGCTGAGGTTCTTCACTCGATCTTTGAGCTCATGTTCCAAGGCTTTTTCTACGAGTTTATTCTCTCTTTTCCATCTCATGCGCCTGTTCTGGAACCATATTTTTACTTGCTTTTCAGTTAAATCTAAAGACTGTGCTATTTCGATTCTTCTGGGTCGACATAGATAGCGATTATAGTGGAACTCTTTCTCCAGCTCAACTAGTTGCTTGGTTGAGTAGATTGTCCTGTTTAGCTTGTCTATGGCTGATTCCTTAGCTGGTGGTGGAGCTGGAAAAAACAGAAATTAAAACATTTAAACATGATATACTCAACTACCTAATTCCTTAATTACTTAAGCGATAAATTCAAAGCATGTTTGTGGATATTTTTGGAAACAACTGTACCCAAACATGAGAGTGAAACAAAAAATAAGCTCAAAAAATAAGTTGTGTGGATTTGCAAACTCAGCAAAGTTTTGTTGCAAAAAGTTACAATGGATAAACTGTAAAAATATCTAAAGTACTGTCTCCAATAAGATTTTATTTACGAGACTATATATAATGTAATATTTAACTACATATACAGATCATTCCTATCAATTCTGATATAATATAATGCACTCAACAAAACACGACATTTTGAGCTCAGCGAAGAATGCGATTTGTATCATCTTATAATCCTCACGTTCGCTCTACAAACTAAGTGTTTAAAGGAAAAAAAACTCTTTACTAAACCTTCAATACCTATTTTTCATAGTTCAGGTTTGTTTGTGGTTATAGTAAGTAAAATGATGTGTTTTGGTATGAGTTTTACTAACATTAGAGTACATCGAACATTTGAATGGTCGCATCGGTAAAATCTAACTTGTTCTCAATTGTAGCTTACAAATTCTCTAGTGAGCTATAAAACAAACCATTCTAAAGGGACATTAAATTTATTATTATTATAACCAAGGGGTAATCTTAAAGATAGATAGAACTTTTGAGTGAATTCTTGAGTAAGCAAAAACAAAGTTTACCGAGTATGAACATGACTCGAGCCCAAATCAATTGACTTTTTTCAAATGGCACCCAATTTGAATATAATTTGGCATTTCTTTTGAAAATTAACGTGTCTGTAATTCAACAGTTCTATATTTTGTTAAACTTTAAGATTTGAGATCTTAAAAACGGAGGTAGCGGAATGAATGAATTGAAGACTACAATCATGCACAATGAACGAGGACTCTAACTTAGTACGGATCGTTGTGTAAAGGAACGCAAAGCTTAATTTCAACCAAAAACACAGAAAAATATATAAGAATATGAATTTATTTAAGCGTAGTATTAAAAACAAACTTTCGATGCTGTTTTTAATGGTTAAATGTACAAATTTTAACCTTATTGTGAAGAAAAACGATTCAAAATAAAGTGTAATCCAATTTCAAGTAGTTTCAAAGAGGTTGCCTTACGCGCTTACCCAGCTAACTAGAACTTTCAAATGAGCATCAAAAAAGCTAGAAAAAAACTGAATAATCATTAGTTACCTAGAATAAGAGTAGAATAAGTATTCTTTAGCAGTGAACAGTTAAAAAAGGTTAAATTCAAAGCGAAAAATTAGTTCTAACAAAAGATTCTTAGCATACACTGTTTCGATATGAATGTATGGCTTTTCAGAAACGATGTTTGCATTTTGATGACTAGGATAAAAGAACACAATTATCTAACTTTACTAATAAATACATAAGGGACTTACAGAATATTAAGCTTTAATTTTACAGGTAATATTTAGACTTACTGGCAAATCCTAAGGCGCCACTATAGTCGGTCTAAAGAGGATTACAACACATTTTGGTCATGGCGCCCTAACGCATTAGTTACTCAATGGCGCCAACGACGTGTTTTGTCTTGATATTTCCAAACACCAGCCCAAAACCTCAGCTTCTTGGAATAAAAATCCTCGAAGAGCTAGAAGTTGTTTCTTTGGATGGAGTTTAAAATTGTCTTGTACGATGGAAGAAAGTGCTTAGAGAGAACAAAGTATACTGACGAAGAAGCCGAAGTGCGGAGACGAATTGGCTGACACCTTCCTTTCGGGAAACTATTTGTGTGAACAGCCTTTGTTAATATCTAAGTCCTAAGCAAATGAAGCCAAAAAGACTGATCTTGGAATATTCATTAGGGTTTTTCTAGAACTAAAATGCTTCACAAACTTAAATTTAAAGTGTTGTTATGGAACGAGGGGAAACCACATCACGTACAAAACTGTCCCCACCCACTGAAGAAATTCAAAGTTAGCGTTCCAGTAAAGGACAGCCAACCTCAAATTAGCATTACGTTGACTTAGTTTAACAGTTCTCGTACCTTTAGCTCTATATTCAGTCATCCATGGATATATCGTTTCTTTACTCGTTTCTTTTTCAACGTCCTCTGCATTTTTTGAGTTGTTTGATACCGGGGTCAGAGATTGTCTCGATGGGACAGTTCCACTGTTTTTTTCCATGTCAAAAGTGTTGTTGCCCAGCGTGCAGCTCACTAAACGTTTCGATCTGTCCTTCTAAGAATGAATTGACGAGGTTCTGACCTTTCTAATGTTTTTTAGTGTGTACTCACAACGTGGCTTACCTTATGCGAAGAGGTCAAGTTTTGGCAGAATACATCTAGTCAAAAACTGATGATGCATTATGATATATTAGTCCGGGTCATGTGACCTCAGCAACGACCAATCAGAATGCGCCTAGGGTCAGTGATCTTGGATAAGAGTGGTCGGTTTGAGTAATGAGATATATCTTGTCATGTATCTGTCTTTAGATCATTTATCATGGGTAAATAGGGTCTGTCTTCAAATTCTCAGTAAAATCCTTAAGTAAGATCAACAATTTGAAGCTTTTTTCTTAAATGTTGTTGTGTTTTCAAGTAGCTCACTAAACTATTCAGACTGTACTTTGTATGGAATAGTTGAACTCGTCACACCCCCTACGCAACCCAGGGTCTCTAGTACAATCCTAACCTCTTTGTACTTTCGTTCAAAATGAAATTTGATAGTTCCTACTACTTTTGAAAAGAATCTAATAAAAATACAAAATTTGCCGCAAAACGAACTTGAGTGCTGCAAAATCCTCCTTACTCAAAATCCACTCAACAAATTTGCTTTCGTTATAAACTAAATAACCTTAAGCACAGCAATACAACCTTATTGTTTTTAAGAGAAGCCACGTACGAGAAGCACAATAAAACAGCCGTGTTCCTAATTAAATAAAAACTCGATGGTTCAAAGGGTATGTTTTAGAAGTTCATCGATCAAGCTGTCAGGATTTGGGACTGGATGGCTGCGATAGTCCTATAGTAGGATACTCAGATATCAATGATGCAAAATATAAACCATACCTAACCTCGAATAGATTCCTCACTCGAGACGAAAAAGACTCAAACTCGAGAAAATATCGCAATTTTTGAATGAGGTGACGTCTGCGCAATGATGGTAGAGAGTCTATTATAAAGGTCTCAAAGATACGCGGCCCACCCACCCACCAACCAAATACCAATGCGGTTCGTACAAATACCAAAGACCTTAGTAACAGATTTCTGCCAACATGGCTTCCCGGAGAGCTAGCTATAGAAAATTCGAAAAGAGTACAATTTTTTAATTTTACAGAAATCATAGTTCCATGATTTTTCTGATTTGCTTGTTGGTTTTTATAAAAATGAAAAATAGTTTTAAGGTGCTTTCAAAACAAAGCCAAGGTATTTTTAAAATGTTTTTAAAATGTTTTATTTGAATTCCGTCTACTGACAAAAAGTTTCATGTGTTGCCTGTTAAAACAAAAAACAAAAAAAACAGACTTAATTCTCCAAAAGTATCTAAAACGATCCTAGTTTTATTTGACGTGATCCTTAGTGGTTTTAATAAGTAATTATAAGATAGAGGTGCAGCCACAATACAATTAAACATCCTCACTTCCTTTTCAACGAAACAAAATCTCAAATACAAAGATACATTAGAAGATACATGAAGATAGGAATCTGATAATGACAAGGCCCAGATCTTAATTAAAATTCTCAAAACCTCGACTAAATTGTCAAAGGGTTTAAAAGTGAGACACTGTGATTTTTCAGTTTTGATTTTAATTCTAATTTCTATTTTATTGGTAAGTCGTAATTTCGGTATATAAATAAAATTACAGTTTTCTAAGAAATGCATTCCTATGTAATCCATTTCTTTTCGTTCTTCAGAGGAAGGATATTCAACCGTAAAGTCAATGTTGATTTGTGTCGGATTGTTGGTGGTTTTTAGCAGCTGATCCATCAGTGTCGAGTACATACCGGCTTGTACAGGAATATACAGTCATGTACTTCAAGACTGATACCGGATCTCGATCAACAGATAAGACTACATAGTATAGTTCCTTAGGACAACCCTCGAACTGAGCCAGGCGAGTGACGCATATTAGTTGCTTAGTGGCGCCAACGGGCATTTTTTTGTCTTGAGTTTTTCACACACCAACAGAAAAACAGAAAATATCTTCTCGAACCTCCCCACAAGAGCAATTTGTAAACATCCATTTTCATCTTTGTTTTCTCACTACGTTATATTATGCTGCAACTGACTTGTTCCCTCTTTTCCGCGTACATTACTGAATGCTCCATGTACCCTGTTTAAACAACAACCGTGCTAGCCGATATACTATATAGTTCATTTACAACTAGCCCAAGGCCAAGCAAGGTTCTCTGTGTACCTGATACCGACTAAGGAATGTATGTGTATATATTAGAGAGAGCTCAACGCGTAAAATGACTAAAAGTCGTCGGATTAATTGACTCCGAATCGAGTGCAGAGACAAAGTACTGCATCAGCAACACACATGCAAAAATTGTTAAGCTGATTGCAAAAATTATTTTATGTATGCAATTCCGCATACGCTTCTTTGAGTAATGCCAGTACAGCCTTGGGCTTCCTGTGATTTATCGATTAGACAGTGAACTACTACTGACGTCATTGAAAGCAGACAAAAAGAATGTGCACTAGTTACCAAGCATTACCGTTCGCATCCTAGTCAATCCACCAATTCTTGGCTAATTGATTAATCTTAATTATTTTGCTAAATACTACAGAATTAATCTACTCTTATAATTAATTCAAACATATGCCATTAAGATATCACCCCTGATACAATACTTTCATAACTGATTCTACATGAAGTAAATAGTTATATGGTAAAATATTTCTTGATTTGAGTGTTGCGTCTTTAAGTTATGAAGGTGCACACTTTCAATATGTTAATGACTGTGACGTCAGGTAAGGTATTAGAGTGTACTTGTTGTAACTAGTACTGAATACTTCATGCTGGCTGTTATGAAAAAAACACATTCAAAATAACCTTTATGTATAAGCCATGCGTGAGTAAAATAAGGATGCTTTTTAAATACTGTTTGTGTGAACCAGTTCAGTTTTGTATATTAATGAAGCCTTACCTGACGTCACAGTTATTAACATATTGGAAGTATAAACCTTTATAACTTAAAGACGCTCAAATTAAGAAATATTTTACCATTCGACTATATAATTCTTGTATTGAAAGTGTTGTATCAGGGGTGGGTTAGCCCTACCCTGACCAGCCCACAGAGGTTGTTTCAGGGTTCAATCTGTGAGTTAGCCGTGACTGAGATCAGCCCATAGATTGTTCAGTTCAGGTATCGATAAAGTTTTTTTTGTACTCGTAAATATCCGTCATGTTCTAGTAGTGGGCCAGGCTCGACCTCCCTACTGATTGTCTAGCCTCTACAAGCCTGCTAAGCCAGTAATCTCTATTATAATTGTTAAGCGGTTTAATTCAGTGATTAATCTAAATGCCGTCCACAAGACTCTTAGTACACTAAGGCTTTACAGATGGCAAGCAAGGGTGATTTAAGTGAAACAGCGAAATTAATCGTCGACAAATAGCTATAGATCTAAAGCGGATTAAAGACAAAAGAAAATAAATCTTTTTGCTATTTGTGTACTCAAAAAAAAAATGATGTTCACAATCTAGGGTACAATTAAAAGAAAATATAGCATAAAATCGCATCGGCCGAGATTCGTGATAGAGTTTACTATGAACAAAATGGCGGACTATATTACACTGACATTCTGCGTTATGATTGGCTACGCCACTATTGAGTCATAGTCCACTACAGTAAAAAAATCAAACACTATTTTTTAACTAATATTGTGGAGATTCTTTATATTTTCATTCGCTCTCCCAACTATTATATTTTCTTGTACTATGATTATCATTAGTCCTCTTTTCCTCATGAATTATGGGTCATTCATTAACCCATCATTATTAACCTCGTGCGTTACAATGAGGACACTCGAACCATGAACACTTTGAGATTTTTTCATACTTTTTTTCTCCTTTATCCCTTGTGTGAATCGATTGGAAATATGATTTATTTTGAACAATAAGATTATTTGAGTTCAGTGCTTCATTTTCAGAAGGTTTGAAGCAGTAGAAAGTTCATAAAATAAAAAAGTATAAAAATATCAAGTGTTCATGGTTCGAGTGTCCTCACTGTAATCACTCGTATTCGTTCTCTGCGATACGTGAACGGCAGCCAGTTTCGGTTACAACTGAGCACAGTACTTAATCCAATCTTTTCCTCAAAATGAAAACTTTTCAGTGTTGTGTAATTAAATCTTTTACTGTTCAGAATGGTATCGGATATATCGTATTTCAAACTCCACTCCCTTCACTCCCATGCAGCGCGTCTTTCCGAGAAAGCAAGAAACCTCAGCTCGATAGTTTGCATGGAAAACATAGACTGAGAGTACACTAGCTGGGATATTTCATTTCATAAATTTATTTTGGTATTTTAGGTTTGTATCTCTGTAATTACGCTATCTATTTATTTATTCAAATATATATTTTAATTAACGAGTGATCAGGACGCCCCAGACACAAAGTCTCCGTTAGTCTACGACAAATATTTGGCCAGGTATTTAATAGGATTTGCTAAAGTATAATAAGGATTTGATTGCTACTGATGCTTCTTAAAACAATTTGATCGATTCGATTACTGTTCTTGATTACTGATTCTATTCTTTATATAGATACTCGTGTCTAACTTGCTTTATTACGGGCTGATTTATGCGGGTATCCCGCGCGCTTCTCGCGGGTAGCGTCCCCAAAATTGATGGCGCTGAACTGTCTACACTCTTAAGACATTTTTATTGAAAAAGCAACACCTTTGGCTCAATATAAACCGATTTTCACACTACGAAGTAAAGCTAGGCTTGGCGTACCGTCCAGTCTGGAGCCAGTCGAGCTGGACACAATTATAATCCTGTGACTACGACGTCTATCCGGTGCAAACAGTGTCAATGAAACCCTGTACGACGCTTCCGTTAGTCTTGTTGGGGCTACATCATTACATCAGTTGCCAACACCATCAATGTAAGCACCTACGTATACTAGAACCGCTTATGTAATCAGATTTATTAGGTCTTAGCTAGGTAAGGAGAGTAGCAAAGCCAAAATATATAGAGTGTATTAGTTTTAGCCTAGCAGAGTAGCTTTATGGAATGCTCTCCCCAAAAATGTACGAACTGCTACTAGCCTTAATTCTTTTAAAAGAAACCTTCCGACCAGTTTATAATTTTAGTATTTGATTAGCTATATTACTTTGAATTTACGATATACATTGTAGTTTTATATTTTTCTCTATTTTCATCAGCGTATTTTTTACGCAATTTGTAAATTTGATTCTTATATTGTATTATAGTGTATCATTTTATACGGCCTTCCGGAAGACCATGTAAAAATGAGTGAAATAACCGTATTCAAATAAAACGCCCTATGTATTTGTAACATTGTTTTTAAATAAACACCAGAGGAGGATCCAGTACTATCCCAAGTGCCTTTGCGTGCTTTATTATAGTTTTCTTTGGTTTCAACCCTGGTTTACGTGCATCTATTTTGTGATGATATTTCTACTACTAATAATAATGATACTAAAATGTTGCTTTAGCATTTGATGAAGACATGTTCGACTAATTTGGCAAATAAAACTAGCCAGCTGTAGGATATGTGTTGAACCTAAATCAGTTACTCCAACATGATTAATACAGTATTTTGACGAGTATCTCTAAATGTCTTGAAGAATTTAGAAAATAGCTATCGCTCAAAGGGGATTTTTTAATTTCGAAAATATTCATTTCAGGTATTTTTTAAAATGGAAAAAATATTATATCTCGACTATATTATAGTCGCAATGCATGATGGGATAGTTAAACACTATATCGTGTAACAAGTACAGATCAAGGCTCTCTTCCATCAATGTAAGCCGGCGTGCTCTAGGAACCCTATGAAATAACTGTTATAAATCAATCACGCGTTTTAATTGGTTGGCAGCGCGTGCGGAGCACACAGCTGAGCACGGCGCGGGTGCGCACTTTGTATTGCGTGATTCGTATCCAAAGTAACGATTATTGTAAATCGTGTTTTATCAAGAGAGAATAAATAAGAGCTAGAAAAACCTATAGTTTAAGTTCAAAAGTGCGCAGCTACCAAAGTTAGCGTGGTGGTGTGTGTATCCGGGAACCCTGTGGATTTGTTTTCGTCCAGACATAATTCTTACGGGAGCCCTGTGGTTTTGTGATTTTCTTATCTATTATAGAACAGATTCATGAAAAAGTTTTTAAACCACAATATAAGCCTCGAGCATGATAACACTTTTTTTTTGCCTACACTTCCAGCATCCTTTTCGGTAGCTTTTTCTGTTGTGCTAATTTTCACTATTGTCTTTGTCGCGGCGACAAAATGTGCGATTTCGCGCGCGCGCATGTGTAATAGGGAAGCGACTATTGTATTGAGAAATATATAGTCAAAAAAGTAATTTTCATTAGTCCTACGCATGCCAATTTTTGTCTAAAGCGCCAAAAATATTTACGCTTACCGCTTTTTCTACAATGAGTAAAATCTTTTTTCAAAATTTGTCAAAAAAAATGTTTCTATGTACTCGGAAATTCAAAACAGAAAACAAGCGGAAAGAAAGAAAAAAGATAATTAAATAAATAAACAGATAAAGATTCCCGTTTAAAACTTGAGAGTTTTATCCTGTTGAATTTCAATTAAAACGCTTTGGAGGACAAAACAATATAATTCTAATCTCCTTGCATGAGAATTGAAATTGTGAACGAATTGAAAATGCCTCCAAATGGAACTGCTTCGTTGGGAATTAATGCAAGGGTTGACCGTCTCTATGGTTCTTCAATAAATGTTCGAAGAATATTCAGCGGTTTTGAGTAGTTAATCTACGCGCGCACATGGATCGGCCAAAAGCTAATGAAGCCGTTTTTTTCAGTCTGGAGAAAGATGCATATAGCTTTCAGAGTCAGAAAGCTCGATTATTATTGGCAGTTGTCAGCAAGTAGTCAATTCAAAAACTATAATGTTTGGGGTTTTAATATAGCACATACCTGCGTCTTCCTCTCACCCTTCCCTTCCCTTCTCTTCCCTTCCCTCTCCTCTCCCCTTAGATACCTCTACTGACCGAGTCAAAAGTATTCCCTCTTTTTTTAGCTTGATAACAGGAAATAACAGAGACATTGCTCAGTGCCAGTTAGTGGCCACTTGCGGCACCCTTTTATACAACTAAAGTGGTGGCATATTTAGAAATTAACTTGTCGCGAGCTATAATTAGAAAGACAAAACAATTATCACTTTCCTTCATATTATAGTTTAAATTTACAGCTCACAGTCCACAATGCCTTTCGGTCTCATTTCAGATTTTAGATCTCCGACTGGCTACGTTTAAAAAAAAAAATACGTGTGTGATAATTGATCTTACACTGAGTTGAATGAGCGATCGAGCTTATCGATCATCGACGGCAATAAGTGCGTACAACCACGTACCGTGTGTAGTTACATACTAACATTCAAATACCTCTTTATAAAGACACTAGTTATTAAAAAAAGAAATGATTCTATACTGAAAATGTTGCACGCACTAAGAATATCAAGTAAAAACGCCAGGAAATAAGTGCTTTTTGATTGCGAAAAAGCTTGCTAGCTCTGAATAAACAAAGTTCAATTAAGAATAAAAACAAGACACTGATTGAGTTTACATTAATCTGCCTAGTGTCTTAGTGCTAATTGACTGACAATCGTTTATAGAGAAAATGATGATTTAATAATGGATAGAAACATGGTGAAACCATTTATACAGCTAAAAGCTTTGAAATATGTAGAAAAAACCGTGCCAGTAAGCCCAAAATCTTTGTTTCTAAAATCAGTTTGAAGAACCCAGTTATGTGTTGGCACTGAAGTGGCTTCTAATTGTATTCGAACAGTTTATCCAATCAAAACGCATAGTGAAGGTAACGATAAAGTAACATACGTACGCGTCCGTAGAAAAGATCAATTAAGAATATACAATAATGTAAAAAAAAGTGCCTTTTTTTGAATATATCTTTAACTGGCAACGCAATCATTTTTTTTTTTTTTTTTACCTTCGGCTTTAAGATATCTGGATTATTCTTACTTCGAAGTGACGGCTTAATGACAGTCTTGTTAGCATTTGACCACAACACTAAATACCTTGTACAAACAGATCGTATAAATAGCCGGGGTCATTCGAACAGTCGTGTTTTATCATCCCAAACCAATCCCTATAGTCCTAGCTGACCTTTTAAACGTTTCTACAGACAAAATGAATGTCTGAGTTCGCCAATACTGACTTGTTAACATTATACGAGTCTTGGAAACTGTTGGTTTTTATCAGTCGAACAGCCAGGAATTTTTGAGATCGAATGCTTGATTTCAGAATCAAATATCTGAGATTTTTAATTTATAGTCTGGCGAATTCTGCTGGAAAATGAGCTCTTTGGTATATAAAGTTGAACATCTCTGATCGTTTGAGGGTATATGAACTCCCTGACCTAGGTAGTCTCGTTAAACTCAGATCTTGTCATAGTTTATTCAAAACGTTATACCTTATCATCTACCAGGCCAACAGTTACTACGAGAATAACTTCGGATAAGTGCTATAAAATTAATCTTTCTCTATCATCTATTCATGTAATCAGTTTTTGTGGCATTTTAAGCGTTTTTAATTTGATAAAGCCGGTGTGATCGGATTTGCAGGAATGATCCAAGATATTTGTACTTAGAAAGAACCTCTTACCTTGTGATTGTACATGTTTATTGTCATTCGTTCTTGAAATGTTCATCCAGGGGTAAACTTTGCTCTGGTCTTCTTCTTCTTCTCGTGTGCGATTCCCTTCGTCTGATTCCGGAGCTGTTTCACTAGACTTTTTATCTTTCTTTGCTCGTGGTTCCAACTTTCCAACCGTATTTGCTTTTCTCTGAGGTTTTATCCCAGGGAGCTTTCGTTTCTTCTTACAAATTTGGCATGTTTTTTCTTCTGTCTTCGAGCTGCTTTCTTCGTTGACAGCGTCCATTTATACTTGTGGAAGCAAGTCGTAACCCCAAATCAAGCTCGAATCGACCCGTAAAGTAGATATCTGAGATATGGCTGATTAAGATGGATTGCTCGGTTGTTTCGCCCACCCGTGTTTTAGAATGTCGCCACGTGATTAGCGCTTGGCCTGCCGAGGTCGTCAATTAGTTTGAGCTGTGACGTCATATGAACGAATTGACATTAGACAAAGAGTAAACTCAGGTAAACCTGGAGTAAACTTGAGTTATAGAGCTGTTAATGTGACGTAAATCGAATGAAAAAAGAAAAAAAAAAAAAAAAAAAAAACGACTTCCGGGTCCAAAACCAAAACCAAGATTTTTCAAACTTTTTCTTCATGACAAGATTTGTTATCTTAAGTTCAAATTGTTTCAGGTGCAGGTTAAATCATTGCGACAATATTTTTCGCTTTCATTTATTTTAATTTAACGTTTTTGTGAGCAGTTGGACCCGGAAATGCGTATCATGGCTCTTTCCTCAGAGCAGCTACGTAGACCTCAGCATTGATGAATATTGCATTTTTGTGCAGCAAATTTTAATCTTAAAAAGTTAAATAATTATTTATACATTTGTATGTATTGCGCAACGCTGAGATAAAGATCTGCAGCTGTGATTTTTAAATTAATATTAACAAATTAGTTTTGGAACTTTCAAAGTGTTGTTTTATTTTTCAATTTTTTTGTATAATTTTTAGAAATTCGACAAAACTTTGGATCGGTTTGTCTGGTTTTTGATATTATGTTTTTTCTACTTCTACCTCTACTTCTACTTCTACTTCTACTTCTACTTCTACTTCTACTTCTACTTCTACTTCTACTTCTACTTCTACTTCTACTTCTACTTCTACTTCTACTTCTACTTCTACTTCTACTTCTACTTCTACTTCTACTTCTACTTCTACTTCTACTTCTACTTCTACTTCTACTTCTACTTCTACTTCTACTTCTACTTCTACTTCTACTTCTACTTCTACTTCTACTTCTACTTCTACTTCTACTTCTACTTCTACTTCTACTTCTACTTCTACTTCTACTTCTACTTCTACTTCTACTTCTACTTCTACTTCTACTTCTACTTCTACTTCTACTTCTACTTCTACTTCTACTTCTACTTCTACTTCTACTTCTACTTCTACTTCTACTTCTACTTCTACTTCTACTTCTACTTCTACTTCTACTTCTACTTCTACTTCTACTTCTACTTCTACTTCTACTTCTACTTCTACTTCTACTTCTACTTCTACTTCTACTTCTACTTCTACTTCTACTTCTACTTCTACTTCTACTTCTACTTCTACTTCTACTTCTACTTCTACTTCTACTTCTACTTCTACTTCTACTTCTACTTCTACTTCTACTTCTACTTCTACTTCTACTTCTACTTCTACTTCTACTTCTACTTCTACTTCTACTTCTACTTCTACTTCTACTTCTACTTCTACTTCTACTTCTACTTCTACTTCTACTTCTACTTCTACTTCTACTTCTACTTCTACTTCTACTTCTACTTCTACTTCTACTTCTACTTCTACTTCTACTTCTACTTCTACTTCTACTTCTACTTCTACTTCTACTTCTACTTCTACTTCTACTTCTACTTCTACTTCTACTTCTACTTCTACTTCTACTTCTACTTCTACTTCTACTTCTACTTCTACTTCTACTTCTACTTCTACTTCTACTTCTACTTCTACTTCTACTTCTACTTCTACTTCTACTTCTACTTCTACTTCTACTTCTACTTCTACTTCTACTTCTACTTCTACTTCTACTTCTACTTCTACTTCTACTTCTACTTCTACTTCTACTTCTACTTCTACTTCTACTTCTACTTCTACTTCTACTTCTACTTCTACTTCTACTTCTACTTCTACTTCTACTTCTACTTCTACTTCTACTTCTACTTCTACTTCTACTTCTACTTCTACTTCTACTTCTACTTCTACTTCTACTTCTACTTCTACTTCTACTTCTACTTCTACTTCTACTTCTACTTCTACTTCTACTTCTACTTCTACTTCTACTTCTACTTCTACTTCTACTTCTACTTCTACTTCTACTTCTACTTCTACTTCTACTTCTACTTCTACTTCTACTTCTACTTCTACTTCTACTTCTACTTCTACTTCTACTTCTACTTCTACTTCTACTTCTACTTCTACTTCTACTTCTACTTCTACTTCTACTTCTACTTCTACTTCTACTTCTACTTCTACTTCTACTTCTACTTCTACTTCTACTTCTACTTCTACTTCTACTTCTACTTCTACTTCTACTTCTACTTCTACTTCTACTTCTACTTCTACTTCTACTTCTACTTCTACTTCTACTTCTACTTCTACTTCTACTTCTACTTCTACTTCTACTTCTACTTCTACTTCTACTTCTACTTCTACTTCTACTTCTACTTCTACTTCTACTTCTACTTCTACTTCTACTTCTACTTCTACTTCTACTTCTACTTCTACTTCTACTTCTACTTCTACTTCTACTTCTACTTCTACTTCTACTTCTACTTCTACTTCTACTTCTACTTCTACTTCTACTTCTACTTCTACTTCTACTTCTACTTCTACTTCTACTTCTACTTCTACTTCTACTTCTACTTCTACTTCTACTTCTACTTCTACTTCTACTTCTACTTCTACTTCTACTTCTACTTCTACTTCTACTTCTACTTCTACTTCTACTTCTACTTCTACTTCTACTTCTACTTCTACTTCTACTTCTACTTCTACTTCTACTTCTACTTCTACTTCTACTTCTACTTCTACTTCTACTTCTACTTCTACTTCTACTTCTACTTCTACTTCTACTTCTACTTCTTATTTTTATGATCCACTAAGCAGGTAGAGTGTTTATCGTACTTGATCACTTCCTTGATATAAAACGCCCTTTTATAAAATTAACTAATTAATTAAATAACCTTTCTCTTCAATAAAAAATAGCTTCCTGTTTATAGAACACAGAATTAAATTCTATTCTGTCGGTGTAGTCAAAGAAATAACAAATATTGCCTTTGGAATTGTTTTGATTTTTTGCTGATCGATAGCTGATAATAACACTATTGTGAAGAAGCCCTTCTACTATACCGAGCTGTAGTCTGTTAATGAAACCTAACGCGTATGGCAATTATTTGTCGGTGATGTCGATTGAAGTCATGGTTTTGGGAAAAGTGCAACCTGGTGTTGATTGTATGAAGATGGTGTTTTCTCAAAACACTTTAAAATAAATCAAATGGCGATTAAATCTGAGTAGTCGCTAGCTACAGCACCTGGGGAACTGAGATAATGATACTTGAACGACTGATGATATATTGGATGACGAGTGAAAGAATTGACTGATAAAGGGCTTGGGTTATGCCGAAAAATGAAAAACGTAACGAAGAAAACGGCACAATAAAGAACAAAAATAAGTGTAGCAGAAGTCTGAAGCAGAAGTGAGAAGAAGAAGAAGAAGAAGAAGAAGAAGAACAAGAAGTATATAGTAATAGTAGTAGTAGTAGTCGTAGTAGTAGTAGTAGTAGTAGTAGTAGTAGTAGTAGTAGTAGTAGTAGTAGTAGTAGTAGTAGTAGTAGTAGTAGTTGGAGTTGGAGTAGTAGTAGCAGCAGCAGCAGCAGCAGCAGCAGCAGCAGCAGCAGTAGTAGTAGTAGTAGTAGTAGTAGTAGTAGTAGTAGTAGTAGTAGTAGTAGTAGTAGTAGTAGTAGTAAAAACAGAAGAAGAAGAAGAATTTGAGGAAACATATTGGCGACACTAAAACTGTTTTAAATTTTTTATTATAACTTTATTACATCTACTGAACAAGAATAAAACCAAATCATACTATATCCTTTCTTAACTTGTTATTAAGATGAACGTTTGTTAAAGACCATTATCATCTGTCCATCAGAGTTTCTGATTGACACGTCGGGATTGTCGGGACACATCAACAGAGAAAAAATCCCAAACTGAGCCCCCTAAAAAGCCAACACACTACAAGGCCTTCGCGCAAGGTGACAATACTCTTCAAAGCCGCCTACACTAAACTAAACAGGATAGCATCTTTGTTCAGTTTTAGTCTCCAATCAGTCCAAGGGTTGAAGCAAATAAGTCTATTTGTTCAAAAGATATAATATGGCATGTTTGATTGACTATACGTAGCTAGCAACACAGCAAGCTAGACAGTCATGTGTTCTTCGTCTCCGTCCTGTCCGTCCAAGGCGCCGTCAGGTCTTGTAGTGAATAGGCATCCCATCTTAGAGCGTTGTCGTTACTTTTACGTGAAAAATAGAACGCCTTTATGTTAGCTAAATAAGAAGACACTAGAAGCAAACATTACAATAGAATACAATATACCGCAATAAAGTTGGGTTTTAACTCATATTCTGGGTTTATAATACTGAATGATGAACGTAACTTGTTGTTGCTGCTGCTGTTGGTGGCGTTGTGGTTGTTTGTGTTGTTTTTGCTGTTGTTGCTGGAGTTTACGTTGTTTCATGAATCCTAGGAATACCAAATACTGACTCGAGTGATTGCGATTATGAAGAGCCATTTTTATTGTTATCGTACCCTATTCTTTTTACAGTATTCATTAAGACAACCTTTACTGACTTAGGCACAAAATTTACATGCTTACCTGCCAACATCTAATTTCATAAAGGACTTGAGCCACATCAACCTAACTCGTTCAGAAAACAAAATTTTAAAAAATGTCAGAGGACCTCGACAAAACAACGCTCTCTAAACTTATTAATGTAATTAATCTCTAAAACGTACACTGATTAATACTTGTTCTAATATATAAGCTTTCAGCTGTCTGTCTGTCTACAGCCTTTAACGATTGATAAAAAAGGGGAAAATATATACAATATAAATAGAATGATTATTAGACCAAGCAAGCATGATTGGCAATGTTTGATTCTTTTGCATAAATCTTTAAACTGTTTTGACCTTGCGCTATGATCAGGACGCGGCTAAAAATGAAGAAGGGCAATCTTTGCTTCCCACCTCAACCCTCTCAATGCCTATAATTTCTCAAAAGGAGTTTTGTTAATTAAAAAAAAGTCGCTCTTATTCAAGGATTTTTCCAAAACCAAATCGCGATTGGGGGGCTGGGGAGGGGGATTTTGTAACCTCTTTGCTGAAGTTTTTGGTTTCAAATTCAGTCAAACATACAAATTTTATGGAACCCTGAAACAACTTTTGGGCTGATTAAAGAAGGTTCTAGCTGCTGCAGTGAGAATTGTAGCCAAACGAAGCCACCTTTAGCTACACGTCGGCTTATTGCACTGCTATCCACCTGCAGAAACTATTTAAACATAAGATCATTATCTCCATATCATATCGATTGCAATGACACATCTGAAACCTTGATTCAAATATATACAGATCGATAACAAGTGTATTGACTAGAGACCTTCAGGCTTATGGCGGATCATCTACATGATTAAGATTAGCTGTCGGCTTATGTCCATTGTTTGTAGAATCCACCAATCATTCCCTGGCTATAACATATCTAGATTTCCTGATTTCTCTTAGTAAAATAAAGATATAACATTCGGGTACTGAACCATTTATTTAAAAAAAAAAACAAAAAAAAAACTGGATAAATATTGTCTACTGCAAAATATGGTCAAAATTTCAGCTCGAGTCTAAGCAGCCGCGGTAAAACGAACTAAGTTTTATACTCATCATGAAGTCTAATCATCTCCGTTTTTTTTCTCCATAAGCAATGCCCGGAAAAGTCCGTCGTTTGGGCATCAAGCTGAACAACTTATCTGTAATTAATTTTAGCGGTTATATGAATTGGTGTGACAGAGAGTTTTATCAGTAACCTGGCTAAATTACACCAATATATTCTACCTTTCGTAGCCACAATACATTGTATTTCAGTTTTCATGAATACAGAATACCCTTCTTTACATTTGCCTTCAATTTCTAATTGGAGATTTTTCAATACGGTTAAGTACTATTCTGCTTTGCAGTATTCTGTATTTGATAAAAGGGATTCAGGCTAGGACGAACTGAACAAAGAATAAGTTATGTATAGCTAGAAACATGCAAAGACAGAACTAGTCTGCTCAGAAATTAAAACAGGTTTTTCCTCTCAAAAATCAAATGCTAAGTTTCAACTCTTTATGTACGGCGCTGAAAGCATTGAAATCACGATGAGCCTCTGGCCCAGCTCAGTAGACTATAACATCACTTCTTGTGTTCGAAGGCCGATATTAAACCTCTAATGTTTTTGTAAGGCCGCCTAGGTCAGCCTCAGCTAAATCACGCCAAAATTCCCACGAGCTAGTGTAGTTTTAGATTAGTAGTCAAAACATTTTTAATTCAATTTTTTGTTTTCAATCTTGGATCAAAAGTTTAGCCATTTTAGAGGCTTGAAGAGAAAAATTGCGGTTTCAGCTGTCACCTTGGTAACGAGCAACCACGTGCCACCTGACCAAAACAAGACATCAATGTTAATAACACACTTCACTTCACCAATTCACTTGTTATTGTCAACAAAGCGGTTTTCTTGAGTCTTTTTATTAACTGGACGCGTCGTATCAGGATATGATTTCTTTAGAGTGCTTCGCTTGGAAGAGAGGTGTGAAATCATCACGACGCCATCCCTTAATTAACACATTAATGGGCTCCGTAATCGTCCGGGACACAGGCGCCAGCAATGTATGGAGGTCAGATTTCGGTGACGTTGTACTGCGGTTAATTAGCCGATATGAAATTAATAAGTCGATCGCGTAATAACCATGTTAATTGTAACTCTGTGGGGAGAGTGAAGCCCCTCATTGGCCACTAAGCAGTTCTAGCACAAACACTAGTGCTTTGAAGAACATGGATTATTTTTTTCATCCTTCCAATTCTCTTGGCCCTCAAGGGTTCTATGGATCAGCGCCTATCGTTTATAGTTATGGAATGCGGCCATGCTATCCTTCGCCTTTCCATACTTTGAGTAGTGCTTCAGTGAGTGAAAGGTCACCCTCAGCTAACCTGCTACCACGGGAAAATATTCTAAACTCATCCAAGCAAGGAATGGATCCAACATACGCTCTAGAGGAAAACAATTCGAAACACTCGAAGAGTACAGAAATAAAAAATCCAAGAGAAAATACGCTATCAAAGGAAGTCAGAGATAAAGATGAGGAACAACTTTCAGACGAAGAAGGCGAAGGTAAAAAGTAGAAAAATCTAAAATTATCACAGTTTTAAAACATTATATTGTTCGTTCATGATAAGTGCAGGATTTAAGATAACATAAGTGGGAAGATTTGAAACAATTTTAGTCTCGAAATGGCTCATTTTTCTCCCCATTTGGGATAATTTTAGGAATACGTAGATATCCGCTACGCCCTGAAGGAAAACTTCATTTATTGCAATGGTTCACAAGAATTGTTGAACTCTAAGGTTAATAGAAGTTTTGTGTCAGTCGTACTTGATACTGTAAACAAAAAAATGGTTAGTAAAGTTTGTTGACTTGTTCATATTAATTAATATTGACGTTTTTTCTTCGCTCTAGACTCAAAAGACGACGAAAATGCTCCTTGGCATCATAGACAACCATTCAAACATAGAAAAAGAATGGCGTACAATCGCGAACAACTTCTAGAACTCGAGAAAGAATTTCACTTCACTCGCTATTTAACCAAAGAGCGACGTTCCGAAATGGCTTCCATGTTGGAACTAACAGAACGACAAGTCAAAATCTGGTTCCAAAATCGTAGAATGAAATGGAAAAAAGACAACAAACCAGTGATTCCTACGAGCCGGGGAATGCGAAGAGGCTGTACAAGATAGGCCAGTTGTATATATATGTATATGCATATAAATCGAGCTTTACAACATGATTATACCCTGACATTCTAATAGTTTTAGGCGACTTAGTGAGTGTTAAAGCACGCTGTTTCTCTGACAGGCAAATGCAAAAAATCGGTTTAAAACCGAGAACGAAAAATCGATTAAGTTTGAAGATTTGGAACTGAGAATTTGGCATTTTTTGTCCATTAACAACAAGAATATTCTAGAATAATTGCCTTCTTGGTAAAGAGAATTTAAAGTACAAAGTTGAAGACGTGCTTTTGACAACACCAGCGTCGATAGTCTTTAGTAGCTTTAAGAAGGAAGCATGGTAGCCTTCGTGTCTAAGATGCAGGGCCTGTGGGCTGAATAACGAATTAGGTGCGAAGACACAATGTACAAACAAGCAGAAAATGGTGTTACATTTGACGCTGATTGTCAGTCAAATTCACGATTTATCCTCAAGGCTATAGCTATTACATCTACACTAGAAAAAAAATCAGTTAACGAGGCAACTGGAGGAGACACATTCTCGACTTCAATAACTTCGGCCATTTTCTGTCTGCTTGCTAAATGAAGCACTCAAAAATCCCCGAAAAATTCGCAGAAAATTCACTCTCAATACACTCAGAATAATCAAAATTGAAGCAAAAATATCTATCTGTTATTTAAAACATATATTTTATAAAGAAATATCTATATCTATATCTATTCAGAGTTTTTGATATTATTTTGTCATGCAAGGATAATCGAATGATGTTAACTAATCTACATTTGAAAGGCAATTGTTTTATTCTGTTTTATTGCTTTTTCAAAATTATTATTTTGTTTAAACTCTTTCTGTAACAAAACTATTCATTAATATGACATTATCCTAGGATGTAATTTCTTTTACGAATTCTATTTTATTTGTGAAGAATTTGTTTGAAACAAATTGACATGATGTACCGGCGCTGATCCAGAAAAGTTCCCGCAAAAAACGGTCTTATTTTCATAATTAACCCAGCTTCTTTTTCAAAATCTGTATAATTATTCTTCAGTTCATGGCCAAAGCTATACTTTTTTGATGCTCGGGGGATGTATAGATTCTGGATCTGCGTCGGTAACAAAGGAATTGTATATGCTATGTAATGGTATGTGAAATAAATGTCATGAAATACTCTGCAAAAACAATTTTTAATACCCTGTTTGTTTATTCCTTACAAATCTTCTTAGACTATGCGAAAACTATTCTAGTATACATTACGATTATCTTATTCTTAGATAATTAAACGAATAATAAGTTTTGATATTTAAAATATGCACGAGATCGGAGAGATAGTCGGCAAGTTTGATAACTCTTTGCAGCGACTCCATTGCACTGAACTTTGTGCAGCGGTCCGAGGAAGGTTTCGGAAAGCAAAGCTTGCGAAAGGTCTTTTCGCTCACTCAAAATGGCATAAAATGTTAAATTTATGAATGTAGTATAATGTTTTTTTATGCATCCTTTATTTGGCTCATTCACTTGTACAAAAAATGCTTTAAAAGTTATGTTTGATTAAGCTAAAAAACAGGAGAAGAAACACGGTCACCATCATGATACAGCAATGCGACACAATTTGCAGAGGGGAATTTAAGGATAAAGTCTTCCAGAATTATCATAGCCTCAAAAATATGAACGGACACAAAGCATCAAACATGTTTTTAGTTTTCTTTGGTATTAGTAACAGTTTGTACTGTGTTTTAAGAATAACACTTCCATAGCTGTGTAAGCATTATAAGGACTTAGTTATTTTGGCGGTACTCAGATGTTGCCAAAATGTGATTTATAGTTTAGTAGAATTCCACTTATCTTAGGGCAAGTCTCCAGGCAGCAAATTAAATCTACAAACAATATATAAACTAAAGATATTGCTCAATTCCTAGAAAATATATAGCGTAACATTCTAGCTATTTGTTAAGAGATGACAGTGTGAACTCCATTCCTTTTACAAGAAGAGGCCATTTTTGTAAAGTGTTCTATTTTGGATCATGAGTTATAATTATTCTACTGCATATAATCTCTTTCCCTATATCTTTCTAAATTATACTTTAACACTAATTCATGATTTCTGTCTTACTATACTTTCAAAATTGAGGCAGTTTATTGCTCTCTCATTGAACTTAAACTCAGAACCCTTTATTAGCATCAAGCAGATCAAGAGCTCAAGCGATGCTGGCGGGACCAAGCGTACGAGATCGGGACAAAATCGAAAATGTTTTTATAAAAATTTTCTTACTATTCCTTCCATTCGATCATTCCCCTCTTTTCATTACTATAAATCTAGCAATCCTTGTTTTATTTTGATTAAGATAAAGTCACATTTTAAAACTTAGTCAAATAGTTTGAAAAGGCATAATGCCGTTGCTATATACGAACATTCTATAGATATTCGGTGAAGGCCGACCGGCCATTACGGGCAACTTCACTATAATCGAAGAAAAACTTAAATCTGACTCAAAACTGCGCATGCATCGCTGTGGAAAAACATCATTTCTAAATAAGTAGTTAAAAGTAGAGAGAGAATCTGTGGAAGATCTGGGAAATAAGATCTCATAGTTTTGTAACTATCCCGCAACTTAAACAGTAATAACAAGCGATGCAATATGAAAGGTAACGTTTGTATATTAAATTTTGAATTAGCACTGATGAATTTTGTCAGGAAAGATTCTAGACTGCTTTTAAAAGCAAAAGTCTTTCTCTGTGCACTCTTATGAGAACACGCTTTCACAAATAATACTTTTAAGATTTCTAAACACTAAACACCTCAGAGGTGTGAAGGTGTTGCATGCTAAATAGGAGAGAAACTCCACCATGGACTTCTTGTGTACATTTGTACATTTACTTTAAAGTTGAATTACAGAAATGCTTTGAGTTTTACATCTGAATCTTCTATAACATCAGAAAGATAATGTCTTGTTTTATCTGCAAAGATTTTGCTGGACAGCAAAATACTCCTGAAAAACTCAATCTTTGAACTCAATTGCTACTGGCATAGAAGAGTAGATTTTATAAGACCTTCCTCGGTGGTACCAACCTATTGATTTTCCACATATTTTAGACCATTTCTTTCACAGACTTTCTTATCCTTAATGCATAATAAAAGCTTAAGTTACTGGAAAGAGCTATGTCATGGAGCAAGTCGGTTTAGTTTTTAAGAATGAAGTAGCAAATTGCCACAGAAAAGTTGCTAGAGTTTTGGTAGGAAATCATTGATTTGCGAAAACTTTGTAAAATTGATTTTGAATTGATTTTTTTTTCAAATTTAATGTATCAATAAAGTTTGTAAATTTAGATATTACCACGGTTAGCAATTTTTGGTAGTCTAATAACCTTACAAGGCAAGTCTAACGAAACTCATTCTTATACAAATTTGAATTTGAGACTTGAGACAAAGAAATGAGAATCAAAACTTAATGTTGTTAAAACTATTTCTAATTTAATCATGCAACTTAGCTCAGTTGTTTTACAATGAAAAAGTATATAATTATATTGCATGAAAGCAGCAAATTGTTTTTCTTCTCTTGTTTCAATTCAAAATTGTAGATAAGTGTATAAGTTAATTAGAAAACCCACAAGACTGGAATCCAACAATGGGACCTTAACTTAGTTAACACGTTCTCAAGTCGAATCAATAAGAACTAAAAAATAAATCAAGAAATTTAATAATTTAGCTTTAGGATAGCTGGCATGAGAATAAGGCGATACGAAGGCCATGGAAAACAGTTGTATAAGACTAGTTTATAAAAAATCTGGCTTTTAACCATAGTTTTTAAAGATACCTTTTACTTGGCCAGTTTTTCTATCCATTTTAGATTTCCCTTCCTTGCTCATAGAAAGCGTCCCGGCACTGAAGAACATAAATTCCCCCATGTCATGTGAAGCTATTTCTTACTAGAAAAAAATGTCTAGATTTGAGTTCCTATGACCAATCGTTTCTCATTATTTGAGGTACTTGTTCCAAGAGCTTATCTCTTAAAAAGGAGCGCTTGGGTCGAAAATCATATTTTATGTCGAGGATGTGACAATGTCAAAACGCTGCAAGACAAATGTTCGCATGAATGAGGAAAAATGGCTCAATGTCAAGTAACCTATAAGGTTTCAGCACACTAATGTTATATAGACAAACTGAGTCATCATTTTGTTTGACAAGAGCTTATGCGGTACAAGTAAAACACACTCCTCTGAATCCAGGTAGCGTAAACAGGGAGACAGTCTATCAAGAGTTTCGTCAAGACAAGGATCTGGGTAGTCAAAATAGTATGACCTAATAAAAACAATTTAAAAAAATTATGTTCACATGGCTTTGGCTGACAAAAACAGTATAATTTAACTCCTTTTTGGAAGTTTAATGCCTTACCAGTGATTTTAATCATAATATGTATATTTAGTAAGGTACGAAAGCAAAGAAGCTTCATCGTATCTCAAAGATGGATGACACCAAGGACGTTTTTGGGCAACTGGCAAATTTACTTAACCATAGACACCTCTGCACGAGTTCCAAATTTCCTAAATCAGTTCTGATTCACGTGAAATTGAGACGAATAAATCTGGAAAAAATGATAAGAATAAGTTGGGTAAATTATAAATCATTCTTGCATAGTTGGATCGGACAGTTTGATCTCAGTGGGCAGGGCTTAAAACCATCGCGTCATGACAAATCCTTGGATCCTTTGCCAACTGGTTCCCTAACGCAATTACTTAAAACCGAATTTCTTAGACTTTTAGAAATTTTTTCCGAATTTTTGGCTAGAAAAGAAAATTTTAATAACTATTTGCAATATTTTGAGTGATGGATCCTGATTTGTGCAGATTTAAGGGATCGCTTCTGACAAACATTTGAGAATGCTGTCCGCTCGTTTTTGATTTATGATTTAAGCTGACCCAGGTCGGGATACCCTGCACGCACGTATAGTTTACTGTCTGTTATTATATCCTACAAGTCGGTTCTGCTCTTTTTCAACGTTAACAGTTAAAGAAAAAGGGTCTTCCTTTCATGATCACTTAGGCTGGACATAAAAAGATTTCCAATCGTCTAAAACAAAATGTTAGGAGGAGATCGCAAAAATCGCTGTTGGTGCAATGGAATGTACGCCTTCATGTCTACACGTCCCCCGCCTTCAAAATCTTGATTTTGATGCTAAATGCCCTGAATTTGGTGAGTGCATATTATTATATATTGTTGTTTGCAAACCAAACTAAAAATGTCGTTATCTGCAAGTTTGTTATCACTAACAACACCAGTTGGTCATTATGGTGTCGATGCATGAGAAAGGAAATTGCAAAATAATAGAAAGAATTGAATGGGAAGTATATTCATGGGGTTCTTGATTTGTTAAGCAGCTCTCTTCGCACCTCATTGTAATTTGACAAGACGATGGTTTCGGCGCCAAGAGGCACCGTAAACGCAATTCCAGGTTTTCATGGATGAAAATTTTGTGCAGTGTTCTTGGGTAACAACTTATGAAATCCAACTTGAGAAAGGTTTCTGAGAGATTCTTGGCGTGCTAGTGCTTTGAAATAGTCTTATAACATCTTATAACATCTTGTCAAAAAATCATTGAAATTCCTCTGTCCACACGGCCGCTTACGTCTTGATACCACTACTACCAGAATCCTTTTCGTAGTTCCTTTTGTTGACCTAATTAACACCATTATCTTGCAACTCCTAAAGGAGTTCAAACATTTGAATAATAAAAGGAATTCGAAGAGAATTCGGACAGAGTGGTATCATGGCGTATTAAAGGGAACGAAGAAATGCGTAGTTGGGGCAATTGAGTCGAGAATTGTACACATCAATATTGAATGCAGTAGTGTGTGTAAGGATTAAAACTGAGTGCGCCAAATTAGAAACCAGTATTCATACCACACTTGTTCACCCACTATAAAAAGGTTGTGATAAAAAGTTAAATTTTTCACCGTAAAAAATAGGAAAGACGCTAGAAAGACGCTAGTATCGGAGTCGGTTGTAATTTTACTCCGACGAAGGACTAGCGTCCGAAACGTCAGTAAGTGATCTTTCTTATTTTTTACGGTGCAAAAGTTTAACTTTTTATTACAACTGTTTCATTAGAAACACTATAAAAAGGGATTGCCATCCGAAACAAAGGAGCGCTTGCTATTCTGTGGCTAACAACGAAATGGACTTCTTCATCCCGATGCAATGCATATTTTTGGGGTTCAGTTATACGCCTTTATATACACAGGTGACATAGAATAAAATTAAAATAGGAATCAATCGCCAACGCGGTGAGAATGGGTTTTGTCCTTGATCGATAATATCAATTATGACGGATAACTTTATAGTGCATTGTGGCGCATTTTGCGGGCTAAAATAGAAAAATATATTTTACCCGGCTGGTATCGGCCAATCAGATACAAGAGAAATAATCTGTTCAGCCAATGAGAAGAGGGAAACCACTCAAATGTTAGCTAGCTCGGCGACGTTTTTGCTCGCTGTCCTCGATAATGGCCTCTTTGCTGCATCTGGAACTCTGCTTACAAAATCAAGCAAAAATAACAGAATTCTAATCCAAAATTCTTGTTTCTATGGCCAGAATTTTCATCAAAAAAAAAAAAAAAAAAAACAGGATCGTACTTTTAGATTCACCAAAGCAATGGAGATTTTCTAACGGTTTTTCAACACTAAACTTTCACTAGAATTAGAATTAGAAATTCGATTGTTTGTCCTTGTACTCTTTGGTTATCAGCTTTTTCCATAAAGGCCTGAACAAATTTACTAACTTTTGAAGAGATATATCTTGCATTTTACTTTACTTTTTCCAAGTTAAACAATACTTGAGTGTTTTCGCTCGCGAAATATGATATTCTTTTCGCTCAGTTCAGTTCGTGGACGTTTTCTGCCACGAATCCACATATTTTCACATCCTAACCAAACTTAGTAATACCTCTATCTCCCCTAATTTATTTTATGTACAAAGTGGTAAGAAAAGGACATGCATGGCAAAATAAGAAGGCGATTTTTCCTTCAAAAGCGAACACAAGGGATTCAAACAAACTCATTTTGTAAACTCGAGTAGATAGATTAAGCTTAAATAAACACCGACGTGAAGCCAGAATTTTTGTAAAAGTTATTGCCTTTTATTCCTTTTGTAAAAGCCCTATAAAGTTATTATAATAGTAATACAGTTGATGTTCTTGGGTGTAAATATGTTTTTGGCCCTTCTTCGAAGTGCTCATTTTAATCCTCGCTGCGCTCGGGCTAATATATATGAGCCTGAGTCGGGCCAAAAACATATTCACATCCGCGAACATCAACTCTCTGTTGTTATGATACTTTTTTAAAAATCTTGAATCAGGACAATTTTCTATTTTATGTCAATTAGCAAGGAATGAGGTTCTAGGAACAAAAATACAAAAGAAGCGAATGTGATATTCTAGCAGCATAACGTGAATTCTGATTGGTTGAAAGCCATCAAAGCCATGTTATGTTTCCATGGTTGTAGCTCAAAGTATCATAACGTTTTTTGTGAATAGTCTAAGATGTTCCAATTACACTTTGTGACGCCCTCCATAACCAAGGCTGCAACTCCAATCTATCCGTCAGTGGACTACCAGGATGGTCACGACTTTGATATCAACAGTCACGTGATAGCTAGCAATAACTGCATGAAAACATTTATAAATTTCATCTTATGAGCACAGCTACAGTTGACTTTATGACCCAACAATTACTCTTGACAGAAACGAGGGGAGTTTGGACCCTTATTTGTCACACGGTAACCATAGTGAAATGTGAAAAATTCGTATACCAATAGACCATTTTCGAGATGCGCGAGCGCTTTCAAAAATATTGCAGGCGCAGACATGAAAAAAGAGACATTTTTGGCCAAGATCATGCGCGCTATTGACGCTGTCCGAAACTGCCTCGAGATCATGTCTGCGCTGGCGATATTGTGGCACGACAACTGGTCAAAGCAATTGTTTAGACAGTGACCAAAGTAACATGAGCCCTATCTGATACAAGAAAATGTAACTAGCCAATCAGCGCGAAGCTAACAAGCTCAAGTTGTTAACATAACCCATGACGGGAAAAAAATTGCGCACCAATGACTGCCTTAGTAGGGTAGGACACGGCAAATGTTTTTCGGTATAAACAAAATTGGAACTAGAATTCAAATTTCTCTCATTACAAACGCAGGATCCAGTGTTTCTAAAATACTGAAAAGTTATTATCAATAAAATTATTTTTTCTTTCAAATTCGAGAGCTAGAACGAACTTCGAGAAAATGCTCAGGCTCCCCTCCCTGATTTGATAATTGGATGCGGGTTTTACTTTGTCAAAGAAGCTCGTGAACACGAAGTTTATAGAAAAACTAAAACGAAGTTTTAGCCGTAGCATCTCAATATTAGCCATGTTAAATCATTTTGACAGACTTTGGATTCCTCTAAGAGTTCTAGCGACGCGAGTTGTGCTGCTCTAATCGAGTAAGTTTGAGTTGCTGACAAATAATTCTGCTGATATGAATTCTCAATAATAAAACTGAATTGTGGAGAGTCCTATTCGACGCAGCGAACTCCCTTTGCATTTGAAGGGAACTTAACTAAATTCTAATACTAGTTACATGTTCGTATAGATGCTAAGCTTCTGTGAATATTATACGGTATGCCTTATTTTGACCGGCCGCTTTATAACATGTTCCATGAATTAACATATTCAAACAGTATTTTTTAACAGTTATCACTTTAATTCTAGAAATAGAAAGCTTGCGAATATCTTGATACGTGTAGAAATAAATAGTAATGCGAATGTTTCAGTAGCTGGAAGCTTTTCAACACTTGTCTTCTTTTAAATTTACTGAAGAAGCGAACGAGAGTTGTTGGGTTTCCCTTCGGTTTGTTTATATTCTCGCACAATGACGCATTGTAAAAATGCACGGGCTAAAGCCTTACAAAAGGCTAACAACTTTGGAGGGATTGCATGCAGACCTGGTCGCAAATACTTTACCTAGCCGAGACAAATCCATATTCACTACTTTCACATTCCCATTATACTTTGCGTTTTTGGAGGGCAACAATAGCAAAAATTATTTGAAAATTCAACATTTTTCGTAGAGATGCAGAGTAAACTTGCTAATATCATTGAAAAATCCAGCATCAGTTTAATCAAGGTTAATTCCACACGCATGGAAGAACGAAACGTTTGGTGTTACAGACAATGTATGGACCAAGAAATGCCATGACTTTTCCTCGTAAACCTGTTCAAATTTGCGTCTTTCTTTCTGGTTTTTGAGAATTCTAATAGAATCTATCATAGAGGCATAAGTATTTTTAGATGTTTTTTTCTTCAATTCTTATTAATCTTCATGGTAATATTAACGATTTTGTCTCGTTGTTGCCCCCCCCCCCCCAAATCGCAAAGCATTATGGGGATGTGAAAGTGGTGAATACCCATAATTTCTATTGGCCGCACTCTTTGGAGTAAATTAGGGGAGAGTGTACTCTTGTTTGTTGTGTCTGGTTAGGTAGTAGCCATAGTAACGTCACAGGGAGCCCAATTTAGATAAAAGTAAAAGGTGAAAATAAAATCGGAAAAAAATCGCGTTTAATTTTTTTTTTTAATTCCAGGTCAAGATAATGTCCTCTATAATACGAACGAGCAAAAAAATCCGTAAAAAATGCACCAGAACATTTTTTTTCGCGCGCGCCTTTGTTTTCCAATGTAATTTCCCTATGGTATCCTACGTGTGGATTTCTGTTAATATAATTTAACAAGGGAGGAAAGTCAAGTCGCCATCTTGAGCAACACAACACACTTTAAACCACGATTTCACCTTCTTTTAACACACAAACTCCCGAAAAAACTTGACCAAAATGTTCCCTAGGATGGGGGATTCATTTTTTTAAAAGTCGTTTTGATCTTCCTCACCGATTTCTCGAAACGAAATTTACGTGCAGAAAATTTTTCGCTTGCTGCAGATTTTCTGACTATGTTCTGTACGATTCGTTAAGTACACGGGACTGGGGCGAGAACCAATTTCGACCTCACTACTCTCCCGCCTAGGCATTTTGTCACGTGTACACAACCCACCACCAACCACCCCACAGGGCTAGTTTTGTTGTTGAAAAATTCTTTGACAAAGTTCGAAATTTTTACAGTTTGTTGGTTATTTTACTTAAAAAACGAAAGATAACTACAGATAATCCAAAACAATATCAGGTTTGGGGAATTTACCTTGGATGCCATTCATTCAACTTCAAATTTTGGAAATTTCCGTACTTTCTCAAGACAAAGCTGCACCAAACAGATGAAAACTGGTAAAAAAGAGGTGAGCAAAAAACTACACTTAGCTTCTTTTACATGATAATCTTCAGTGGTTAATATGAAGAGTTTTACGTTGTCATATGAACCCTATCTTCATCGCAATGAAAATAAATATAGATGCGTTAGTCGGAGCAAAAAGAAGCTGGAAATAAGATAAGCTTTTAGATGTCGATCTTTAGCTTGATTTAATACTGAGTAAACTATTCTGAAGGTCCGAAACGACAATACCAAACTGATATCAGTTGAAATATCCTTTTGTATTTCATTTATTAAAATATATTTTCATTCCTTTTACGAGTTTCGGCTAAGACAAGAACCCTAGAAGCTAAGTGTAGTTTTTTGCTCACCTCTTTTTTACCAGTTTTCATCTGTTTGGTGCAGCTTTGTCTTGAGAAAGTACGGAAATTTCCAAAATTTGAAGTTGAATGAATGGCATCCAAGGTAAATTCCCCAAACCTGATATTGTTTTGGATTATCTGTAGTTATCTTTCGTTTTTTAAGTAAAATAACCAACAAACTGTAAAAATTTCGAACTTTGTCAAAGAATTTTTCAACAACAAAACTAGCCCTGTGGGGTGGTTGGTGGTGGGTTGTGTACACGTGACAAAATGCCTAGGCGGGAGAGTAGTGAGGTCGAAATTGGTTCTCGCCCCAGTCCCGTGTACTTAACGAATCGTACAGAACATAGTCAGAAAATCTGCAGCAAGCGAAAAATTTTCTGCACGTAAATTTCGTTTCGAGAAATCGGTGAGGAAGATCAAAACGACTTTTAAAAAAATGAATCCCCCATCCTAGGGAACATTTTGGTCAAGTTTTTTCGGGAGTTTGTGTGTTAAAAGAAGGTGAAATCGTGGTTTAAAGTGTGTTGTGTTGCTCAAGATGGCGACTTGACTTTCCTCCCTTGTTAAATTATATTAACAGAAATCCACACGTAGGATACCATAGGGAAATTACATTGGAAAACAAAGGCGCGCGCGAAAAAAAAATGTTCTGGTGCATTTTTTACGGATTTTTTTGCTCGTTCGTATTATAGAGGACATTATCTTGACCTGGAATTAAAAAAAAAAATTAAACGCGATTTTTTTCCGATTTTATTTTCACCTTTTACTTTTATCTAAATTGGGCTCCCTGTGGTAACGTGTGTAAAAACCGTAATTGTAATTCATTTTACGTCGAGGATGCAGCATGCATGCAATTTGCTCAGTCTCCCCTGCAGCCAGATACTTGACACCAGATCCATGCATTCGCTTACCCAGAATCAGAATTTAGGAGTTCATTTTTAAGCAGGGAGAAAAGCCAGAGAACCACAGAAGGATTATACCAACAAGAAATCGTCTCACATACGACAACAACACATCCGAGGGAATCAAACCCGGATCACATTGGTGAGAGGAGGCGCATTAGCAGCGCTAGTACCGCCCGTACCCACGTGAACAATTTACATACCCAAAATTGTTCAGCATGACGTCTTTCATAGATTCTAGAGCTGCTTCCCTGACAGTGACGTTCAATAGTTTGGAAATGGTATTTCCTGTTGGTTTGAACTTGTCATAGCTTATCCACAATTCTACCACTTGATTAGCCAGTTAGATCTTAACTTGCCCTGGCCTTACAGCTTAACTCGGCCTTAAGCCTTGCTGGAACTTGTCTACATGCCAGCTATCCCCTAGAGAGAGCAAATTCTTCACCCATAATTACACTAGAATCAAGTACACTGTAAGAAGTCAACTCTGGTAAAAAAAAACAGCGAATTTCTCAACACATGAACATTTAGTTCAAACTTTTCCTAAATTTCCAGAATATTGGGTTATTTATTTAATAGATGAATAAAAAGCTGTCCAAAATGGTGTTAATATGGTGCTAAACGTAGTAGATATATGAAGCATCCAAAATACATCAGTGATTAAGCTGTCAATTCATTAATCTTCTGCTAATGATTTGGATGACATTGTCTGGAAATTGTCTTAGATCGTTTTTAATTAGTTTAAAAAATCCAGCCTCTAGAACAGAAGCAAACTGAAACAAATGAAACACTTCGGACTCTTGGCAAGTATTCTGTCTCCAACGATCATGCAACTGCATGGTTTGTTTTTTAAATGAATGGAAAAGGTTGGTAGTTTGCAGTTATTAAATTAATTCTATGATTATTATTCAAAGTTTAATCCAATAGACACGTTGTGCTAGACGACTGACGGACTCCTCTAACAGTGTGCTAAAGATTTACACTTCCAATCAGTAAGCTTTTTAAACGAAAGTCGAACATATTTCTTTGAATTAGCATCAATTTACTAATACTACCAGAATACTTGCACATTTTATTTAGCTTAGTTCATTAGCAGTAATTGTCATACTATTTTGATGAGGAATGTGGATGACATATTTCAATAAGAAAGAAAATTTACAAAGTGTTTTTGTAGTAATAAGATGAAAACTTATGTCGCCATTATGAGTTTCATGCTCACTCACTATCTTTTAGTAGAAATTAAACGTATGCCCAGTGCCCTTTAGTTTATAATTGTGATCACCCTAGCAAAGCAACCATTGTTGTTACCATCTCAGTTTTCATTTTTGTTAAATCAGTGAATAACTTTCGTGCCAGAATACGTGGGGTTTCTATTTATTGATAGATGGGTAGTGTTTTTAATTAGTTTGCAATCTGTGTAAGCTAGGAAATCATAGACACGATAATAAAATGTTAAGAGAATGACGTTGTAAAACGTGCTCAAATAAAATAAACTAGAGTAAAATCACTAGATATTAAACTTATATATAGGAGAACCTACTTCCATTGTTTTCTTTTTTGTCTATTTGACTATTTAACTTTATTAGTTCACGGGTTTAGTGATTTCACTCTAATAGATAACAAAATGAATAGCTTTTATTAACCGAGTGCGAGGTCCGTACCGTAAGTTATGGACCGAGTTTTTTTCCTCTGCCTTATGGCCCAAGAGTGCAGCAAGCGGGCCATAAAAAAAGTGGGGGAAAACGAGGATCCATAACTTACGGTACGAACCGAGCAAACGAGGTTAATAAGATACTTATTGTATGGCAAGGCATTGACTTAAAAAAGGGGCAGAGAAACAAAAACGAAAATTGATATACGCATGCCAAACGAGAACTGCATTGGAAGGGATTCCTGTACGTGCCACAAGTCATGCATGTTTGAGTCGCTAAAGAAGAGAGTTTTTTTGCGTTGTTTTGAACGATTTTAGCTATAGTTGAAAGTTTTCTGAAATACTTTTACCGAAAGTGAAGCTTTCTTTTGCAAATAAATGCAAATGCAAAACAAAAACGGCAATAAAACAAGACCAAGTTGAATTCATCATAAACTTTTATGCACAGTTTATTATTCACAACCAAGGTGAAAAATAGTACTGCATTTCGTCTCTTTTCTTGTCATTTCTTGACTCAAGGTAACCTCAAAACTCTCCAAGAATGAGAAGACAAGCTTTTGAAAAATTACAACTCACTGAACATGGATGAATTTTCGTTACTTTGCAACGTTTTGACTGATTTCTACTTGAAGCAAGCTGGCTATACACACGGCGAATGTTGAAAAAAAAATCACTTTCAACTCGGTGAAAACGCAAGCTTACTGAGTTACTGCCAACTCTCCTGTCCACAAATGCATTTAAATTCAAGTGAGAATGAAATATTGTGAATTATTATATGGCAAGGTAATTTGACGCCCAATGATTGGTCAATTTGCGGTCCATAACGTACGGTATTTCGTTTAGACCCCTTGCACATGACGTCAGAGCAGCTCAATTTGGAGGACAAAACAAAAGAATTTTAATCTCCTGAGAATTGTACCCTATTATTTTGCCCTCGAAATTGAGCTGCATTCCGACGTTCTGTAAGGGGTCTATTCACGAACACGCTAACACGCTAGGCCCCTGTAACAATTTAACTTCCAAAAATACAAGTGGCAAGTTGTATTCATGTATGCCATGTAGATGCCTGATTACTTCTGAATTATTTCTAATATTTTTTATCATTCATTAATTCATAGATATCTGAAAAATATTTTCCAGAAACCGAAGCCAAGCCACATCCATGGGATCCTTACTTTCCTACCATGTTTAGTGTTGCATATAATTAGTATCAAGCCTAGCTGATCCTTCGATGAGCCAAATCTATGATCTGCAAGAATGGGATCATGCAAGAAGGATGTTACCACACGTCTCTCTTGGGCATTTGGATAATATTAGTTCTGCATCTATCTACTTCGTACGGATGTTGTTCACACGTTATTGCTACTATTTTGGTATTGTTTTCTTTTTTCTTTTATCGGATTCAAGAGCCTACGAGAATAACTGGTGAAACATTTTTTAATGGATGAAAGAGAGTTTCCACCAGTCTCATTGTTCATTCAGTCTAAAACAAGTTGCACAAGGTTGAGCACCACTTTTTACACAGTGAAGTTTTATTTATTTATTTTTTCGTTTTTCAAACCGCGACGAGAAATCGTTACAGCTATTGAGGAGTGGTTAAAGGAGGAGGGGATGGTCACTGATGCATGGATGGAGCAGTATCATCCCTACTCCTCCACCCTTGGATAATGTTGTGCATTTGATTCAACTAAATACAGTTCTTCATGTCTTCAGTCACTGATGGATAGGAGCTATACCATCCCTACTCCTCCACCCTTGGATAATGTTGTGCATTTGATTCAACTAAATACAGTTCTTCATGTCTTAAGTCACTGATGGATGGAGCAGTATCATCCCTACTCCTCCACCCTTGGATAATGTTGTGCATTTGATTCAACTAAATACAGTTCTTCATGTCTTCAGTCACTGATGGATAGGAGCTATACCATCCCTACTCCTCCACCCTTGGATAATGTTGTGCATTTGATTCAACTAAATACAGTTCTTCATGTCTTAAGTCACTGATGGATGGAGCAGTATCATCCCTACTCCTCCACCCTTGGATAATGTTGTGCATTTGATTCAACTAAATACAGTTCTAGATGTCTTCAGTCACTGATGGATAGGAGCTATACCATCCCTACTCCCCCACCCTTGGAATGTTTGTATATTGTATTTAACCAACAACAGTTCTTCATGTCTTCAGTCATTGATGGATGGAGCAATATCATCCCTACTCCTCCACCCTTGGAATGTTTGTATATTGTATTTAACCAACAACAGTTCTTCATGTCTTCAGTCATTGATGGATGGAGCAATATCATCCCTACCCTTCCACCCTTGGAATGTTTGTATATTGTATTTAACCAACAACAGTTCTTCATGTCTTCAGTCATTGATGGATGGAGCAATATCATCCCTACCCTTCAACCCAAAGAACGTTTATGTGTTTTTGGATTGTAATCCTTGGAGAAATCAAGTTCGTGGCATGTTGAAATGGAATGTACATTATCCGAATTCACTCGAGTGACCACGAAACAATGGTTCCCAGTCGAGGTTCAACTTGATCAAATACAGTAAATCTAACAACACATGAAGTCCAGCCTCGACTTGGAGCCATTGTTTCGTGGTAACTGAAGCGAATTTGGGAAAAGTCTATAGACCCCTTGCAGCACGTCGGAATGCAGCTCAATATTGGAGGACAAAACAATAGGTTCCAATTCTCAGGAGATTGAAATTCTTTTATTTTTTCCTCCAAATTGAACTGCTTTGACGTCACGTTAAAGGGGTCTATTGCAGGATGCTGGAATGGCCAGATTTAAATTGCATTATATTTCAATCATTGTCTATGTTCAAGAGCAGCCGACTTATATCTCTTTTATGAGGAGAATTACTATCATCGCCCTTTCTGGAGCATAATGATGCTGGATATTGCTTATACACTAAACACTCATACAAAGCTATCAAAGCTTTGGCACCAGTCTCTTCTCGGCTACTATTCGCCCTCCTTTCGGTTCGGAGATGGGATTATGCTACAAAGAGCCCCAGACTTCGCGCAGCTTCTGGATCACCTTGAACTCAGTGAAATGGTCCATAAGTGTTATCACTTGCAAGATATTTGACTGAGCAGATTAAATGGAGACTCATTGCTCCTGAAATCAAAGTAAGTGAATGAAAGTAGATTGTCAGTACATAGTTAACGTTATGATTAATATATGAATACAAAGAGGCTAATCCAAAAATGTAGCATCCCTTCAAGGATTAGTTTTCCCTTTCTTGGTATTTTTATCGAATGATTAATAGCTTCTAAAACATCTTAGATAGCGTCACGAACGAAAAATGATAATTTATTGTTTCTGCCCGCATTTACTGTTCTCTGCTTTTTTTATTTTTCCAAAACCTAAGATGAAAATCTAAGATATTAACTTGACCGTTTTTGGCAACTAGTTACGTTCTATCGACTATCAATCGGAATCGATTCAAAAGGTTTGATTTCCGGTGTTTTTCAAAAACAGCCAAATTATGTCTCTTTGAAAGTTTCCGTTTTAAAATTGAAAGAAAAAAGATAGCTTTAACTGCTGTAAGCTAGATTGCTTAAATTATTAAAACTTTAAGCTTTCTTGAGTTCTTCGAACAAGTATTGAGAAACAAATGCCACGAGAAACACAAAACTGAAAGATGTTTTAGAAATCATTAACTAAGCTGCTTCGGAGCTATAATCTGTTATTTAAGATCCATGAAAAGTTTTAAAAATTCTTTTTCAAGGAAAAACCAATGCATATGACAGATAGAGTTGAAAGAATCATAATTTTTTACAAAAAGGATTGGTATATCTATATATTCTGTGAGGTACAACTTAAACGGTCAGCGGAGAAGTATCGGAAATAGTATATTAACCTTCAGATGTTTTTAACCTGAAAAAATACCGGCATCTGTTATCGCCCATCCCGTCCCGTATCCCGCAAGGAATTCGGGATCGTTTAAAGCCATATTGGGTCAGTACTTAAGTTAAAAACGTCTGTAATTAATTATAGCGTAGAAACGAAAGAATTCCGAAGAAGGAACGCAGAAAGAAAGCTTTATGAAAAGTGAATACCATGATGGGGTGAGCAATCGTGTCACTATGTTGGCCTGTCATAACCACGAATTTTGGCCATAATTTATAAACATAATATTTGGATTAGCCCATACTTGCACCTATGGTACTCGTTTCTTTTTTGGCAGGTCATTAATCATAGAAAAAGGCGGGGAATATATATCCTCCGTAATTGCCGACAATGTGTCTCCACAAAAATCCGAACCACTCTGTATAGACCAATTGGATTGCGAGCAGGCGCAACACGATCCTGGCGACAGACGTCGTATCGGTACGCCTCCTGCCTCAACCATTAATCATTCGGCGCAGAGAACCTGACAAGAATTGACTGATCAATGTAGTAGACATAACGAGGTCAGCTAACCTGTCTGAAATCGTTATCCCGAGTACCATCAAAATGAGTGTCATTATGTGTACCGTTAACATTGCTCCCAGTTAGAAAGGTCGAAGTGCACCAGGAATTCGAACTTGCATTTTTATTCTTCTCGCTGAAATAAAGTATACATTTTCCATTCCGCATGCACATCAACATATTGAGGCAATTTTATATGAAAAATAAAAAATAAATAAGGAATTGCTTTTGACACATCAAATAATGCAACCAAAGTACGGAAATATTGCGAGGTCATGGTTAAAGTAGAAACCTTAGGCAACTAGTGCAAAAAAGAGTTGGCAATTTTTGATACTAGTACTTTTCTTGGTTTTTCTATTGGTCAAAGCCCTGTCACATGATCAAATTGCGGGTACTAGTTGCAAAGTTTATCAAGATTGAATTAGTTAATGATGTCGTCAATGATCCATAAATCAAGACAGCGAGATAATCATGGACTTTCCTAGCTCTTATCCGATTCCTGAGATCCTCTACCAACAAAGCGTGTCATCGTCATCACAGCTGCAGTTGTCAAATGATTATCAACTCGCCACATCAAGTAGAACGTCTCATCATCTACGTCCCCCTCCTTTAAATACCATTTCAACAAACGATCCTTCGAACTTCTACAACAGAGGCACCCAAGAATGGTCATGGGACTACAATCATGGTGCCAAGGCGAACGCACAAGTTCCCAGCTACTTGCTTCAGCCAATTTACCCTTGGATGAAAACGAAGAAAAGTGGAAGAGATGGAAACGGTGAGTGTTTAAATCAAAATCTATACCCAAAAACTCATGTTGTTGTTTTCCCATCTCAGTGAAAAGTCAAGAACGTTTTATTGTGTTTGACTCCTGCATAAGCATTTTGTCTCAAAACTGGCTTATCTTGAGTGCTCATGACCTCATCTATCGGTGAATGACATTGTTACTTCAATGTTAAACCAACATTGTCAGTCAGTTAGTTTGATTTTCTTATACTAAATATTACAACAAAACGTCTCGGTGTCTGGTAGATGACAGTGGTTAGTCTATCTTAGTGTAGGATGGATCCCGTAAGCCTATGTTGACATGCAAAGCCTTGCTGTGACAGTGTCAATTCTTAATCGGGACTAACGACAATACCTTGGCTTCAGATGATTAATGATTTTTCTGATACTTGGCTTGTGCGTGTGGTGTTTTGTGTATAATGAACCAAAATTTGAATACAGAGTCGGCGAGCATTTGGTGAGCACTATATGAGAACTAAAAACTAACAATGATGCTGGTGGCTAACGATTCTAGTGGGAAATATGCAGTGGTCAAGTTCCTTCATCTTGACACAATTCAAGTTCTAATTGTATCCTTGCATGGCTTACTAAAGCAATCTAACTATATCATGTATTTTAACATTATTGCAGCAAATTAACCTTGCATATTGTTTAGTACAAAATGATGCCAAATTTAAGATCTTTATTTTGGCAGTAGACTTTAATTAGGGCATGGTGGAAATGCTTAATAGAAGCACGAAGCATGAGTTTGGTTTTTAATATTTCGGTTTGTAGAGCCAGTTTATAAAGAGAATTTAACTTTAGATATCTATTTTATCATTGAGTAACAAAACAATCGCATGGTTTGGCCATAATTTTGCATGGCCGCTTAACGTTTTCCCCTTTTCCAACCAGCCAAATAATACTCTCAACCTGAGAGAACATTCGCAGTTAGTTAGCCAATAAAATATGAATTGCTGTGATTTGAGTTTTATTCTTTTAACTTTTTAAAACATGGCAGAATAGTGCATTAAGACTTCGAGCAGTAAAGATAACTAACCACATCTTGCTAGCCAGTACGAAATGTGTAATACAAACTTAAATTCGGTGCTAGATTTGACACCTTTGCAAGTATACTCGAGTAGCGAATGATTGTTGTACAATCTAGTACAAACTAGAAACTTTGTTCTTTTAAGCAGGGGTTTTAGCAGAAACCTTACTAACATAAGTGTAGGAATCTTTGATAGCTTTCACTTAAATGTTCCTCTAAGGGGATCAAATTCTTAAGATAAATATAAGATGAGCTTTGGAACCCGAACAAGTTGTTTCTTTATTTTTCATCTGTCGTTCATCTTTGTGTACATTATATACATGGTTGTAGTTTTCATTGCTTTTTGGCAATTTATTCATTGTAAAACTAGTTTTATAATTCTAAAACTTATGAATACAATAAACTACTAGCTAAAGACTAAACCTTAAGAGGATCATGTTATAGAAAGGCTATTTCAAATAGCAGTTTATTGATCCACCATTTTGTAATGTTGTCACATTTGCAGCATTGGTAAGAAATGAAGTTGACTTCTGATTTATTGATGTATTTTGTTTTATATTAAAATGTGTGTATTACTCATGCTAAGCATTGATTCTTTTTAATTTTATAGAGAAAAAGAATTCCAAACGACACAGAACAAGCTACAACAACAAGCAACTTCTGGAGCTGGAGAAAGAGTTCCATTTTAACAAATATCTTTGCAGCACACGTAGAAATGAAATCGCAAAGTCAATGAATCTTACCGAGCGACAAATCAAAGTTTGGTTTCAAAACCGTCGAATGAAATGGAAAAAAGACGAAAAAGAAAAAGACCAGCAACAGACAAATAGATCTGAGTATTTTCAAGATGATATAGTTGACGAAGAGGAAGGGTACAGTCTTCCAGATAGCTTTAGGAGCCTTCCTCGACTGCCTAGATTACCACCATTCGCTCCTCCTCGCCAGCCAAGTATATTCGACAACACTGACCAAAGACTTACTGGTTCATACATAAACATGAATTATCCACCTTGAGAATATAATGAGGTCAACCATTTGATCCAAAGAAACTTTATATTATTGACCGACAATGTTGCCCAAGTAACTGTCGAAAAGAATTATCCCGAACATTTTTGAACAAACATTTCTTTCTATATCTTAATTATGTACTATTTGTTGTATATTCCGACTTCTTTCGCATGCAATCTTTCTCTCTTTTTTGATGACATACCCAAGTATCACACTTAATAATTTAGGATGGGAGTTTATTAACACTAGCTTTTTAGTTAATTATTTTAAGAAGTGGTTTCCTATGGAGCTCTATAGCATGTCCGACGTCCGTGCCAAAAATACTTGTATAGATTTAACACTCACTTGGCCATGTTGGCTTTCCGGCTGAATGTTCTGGTTGCAACACTTTCAGTGTTCAATAGACTAGCATGATAAATTAAAGTACTTTATAGCTGAGAATAAACGTTTTCTGTGAATGTAGAAGCAAATAGATCGAACAGGACGTGCGGCATCTTTAAAGGTGAGCCATCGAATATTAATGCCCGCACGCTTCTGTCCTATCAGCTCCAGTAGTTATAATTTGCATATAGAGAATAGCAAATAGTTCATCATACTCGCAATATGTTTCGTTCTCATCACGCTTTTCTAGAACTGACTAAACTCTTGTAAAAGGCAAACCTCATATTAATCTAAACACTGTTATGAATGGTCCACTAAATCCCCAAATTTAAACCATTCATAAAATATGGCGTTCGTTGTAACTTTTCTAAAGAAAAGCCCCCTGGAGGGGAAAATGGCCCCCAAATTTTGTTTTGCTTAAAGAAATGTTATTTTATAGTTGATACAAAAAGAGTGAGTACAACTGAAAAGTTAGCGAAGCGTGCACTGAAATTCTCAGCGACCTTTAACTAATCTGTGTCAACCGTCGATCATAATTTTCGGCTTGTCTTCGGCTTTCCCATTGCAAAGAAAATGGCGCATAAACGGTATATACCCTTTCACTGTCGATACATTCATATGTTTGTTCGAGTAACTTGATTATCAGATCGAAGTATTTTTGTTAGTGAGAGTCCACGATCAAACTTTGTCATGATTTTCGAGAAAGATGAACTTAGACCTCCCAGAACGAATGATGGAGGTAAATTGTGCCACTTAGAAAAGTCTATCGACAAGAAAGGATGAAATTTTATCTTTGGTGGTCGAACTCCGACCCTGCGTCCTATCCAGCATCATGGACTGAAATCGTCTAGTTAGAAAATACTTTCTTCATCACTCAGCACTGATCTGCCTTGTGGAATATACTATTAAATATATTAAGTTCAACAATATACGATCAGAGAAGGGGAATGTGAGGGAACATTAAAATATTAGAAGAAATATCCTTGACAAGAAGAAGACAAATAGTCCTACTTATCGTAGTCTTGTATCTGTAGGTGAATCAGGGTTACGTTTTGTTTTGTTGTGTTTTTGTTTTATCTCTTTTTGATCCAAATCTTTGGAAGTGCCCTGACACTGGTGGCATCAAATTATTTAAATTATTTGTTTTAGTTGTTTCTAAAGTAAATTAAATATCATTGGAAACGAAGACAATGAATTTCTTAACAGTTTTAATATGCATTAATTAACAAGCAAAAAACCATTTTTTTCCAGAGTTATATTGTAACCAATACAGTTTTTTTAAATGTCTATAAATAAGAAAGCGTTTCTTTAATTATTTTTGGCATAAATAGCCTTTTTTCAAAAAATGGCGGCTGCAAATTCAAATGAGTTAAAATTGAACTGAGTGAAAAATCAATACCAGCACTAGAAAGAGCACCTTTACTTTAGGAACCTTAATGAGATTCATGCTGTCAGATATTATATCGGCTGAATAAACTTAAGTTGAAAAATTGACAAATTTGCGGCAGACGTTTGTATGACTGGGGGTATGGCCGGTGAAGGTTTACTTCAGGACTATAGAGTACTCTTTCTACTTCCCTCCTTTGCAAGAACACCCTTTTAATGCATGCAAATTTATGGTAGAATTGCGATAGAAATTTCATAAGAAAAAAACTATTTTAGTTTTCTGCTTTCCTTCTTCTAACGTGGTGTTTTCTTGTTGGTCGTTAACACTGCGGATGTCGCGTCAGTTTGTTTATTATCAGAGTAGTAAAAATGAGTAGATCATAAAACAGCTCTTTATTTCCACTATAGACTTAATGAAAATGGGTGTCAAAGCATAACGATGTTTGTAGATCTACCATCATTCATTTTCAAAAGTGCTCCATACTTCATATTAGTAATAGAAAAGTATGAAACTGAGGTATCATTTTCAGCATTAGCTTAACATTGTCTTAAACAGCAATATAAAATGAGATGGTTTATTGTAGGTCTCGAATACAACTCCTGCAATTTAAGTTGAATACCCACATGAACTATGTAGACTCATGGTCCAAGAATGGTCCATGCAATTCCTGATGGTTCATTGATGCTTGCAGTCAGTCGAGGACGCTCAATTTCAAATATCCACTGATTGATTTTATTTCCATCAGTAGATAATTGAAATAGAGAGACCTAGGCAATATCTTTCTGTACTCTTCATATTCAACTGATAGAGTCATTGTGGACTCACGGCAGCCATGCAAGTTGTAGGGCATGAGCAATGCCGGCAATGTTTTTGAATGACAAGAGATTTCATTTACCACAGAAAACTTCTTTACCCTACGGTAATGACAGAGTTGGAGTAAAACTTCTCCACATATCCTTCATATATTAAGACAAGCAGAATTGTGTACTAAATTATGCATAAACATAATCATGCCAGACTGAACAAGGCATTAATGTACTCAGTTAGGAGAGTTCATGCCAGTTTTAGCGTTCTTATTCCAAAACAAGGTTATATTTACAAAAAGGAGCTGAATTATACACATAATATTACATGAACAGTATCGTGAGACTGATCAACACCCTCATGTGCTATTAGTTATAATGTCCTTGTTCAGTACACTATAGTTATTACAGTACTTATCTCGATGGACTAGCTCCTTATGCCATTTGAATAATATTGATGCTCCACCTTAGGAGTCTGAAAATTTGGTGCAAAATACAGCTATATTTAATATTGGACTCAATATCATAACCACATCGTAACGTACAATATAAAAAAGAGGAAGTTTTAACAAAATATGGTTGCTTAACATAACTTGAAAAGTTCAGGTGCGCCAAGGTGTTTCCAAAATTTGGTAGGAGCTTATAATTAGCTTTACCAATGTGGACTTCAATATATTTGATATTGATCACAATATTATGAAAATATAATGTATTATAAATTAGAGGTGGTACTACAAATGGTGTTTACTTTTAAAAAATACTTATATATACATGCTCTAGTCAGTAAGGTCTAGAAACTCATAAGTTCTATTCATTCAAAACTTCGGTACAAACTTTTCTTTACAAGGTGGACATTTTTTCACAGCAAAATAGGGATTCTTTTCTCAGGGAAATTTAAGAATTTTATCTGTATTTTTCAGCCAGCTTATCTAAAGCTTAAGTAAAGTGGTTTCAAATTTAAATGGCCATACAACTTTGTTGATAAAGCAAGTCGCAGCATTGGAAAGCGATATGGCTATAATTGAAATTGCGCATCAATGATATTCTATAGAAAGGCAAAGTTAAAGAAAAGTAGGCATAGCTAGTTTGTCTTCCCTAGCTTAAAACCTTTGGTTATACTGATTGTAACACTGGACGAAAAATTGGAATCACTCATTTTCGCTCGATGCAAATGTGGTGCAAATATAGAAGGACAAAAACTTATAGTAAACTTAAAGCAAAGAGAGTGAATACCACATCTGCTTATGGGTGAAAATATGATAAACCAAATGTGTTATTCACTAGCTTTGCTTTAAGTTTACTATAAGTTTTTGTCCTTCTATATTTGCACCACATTTGCATCGAGCGAAGATGAGTGAATCCAATTTTTTGTCCAGTGTAAATTCAATGTAACAGCACCAAAGCAAAATAACATTAAACAACTGAGCTAAAATACACTAGGATTATCTAAAACAAATTTAAACAATGTTCTCTGGCAAACCCTGACAAAGCGTTTAACATAAAATTTTCGTAGTTTTACTAATTAAGGAGGCTATGATGAAAAAGTTAGCACAAAGTAAAAATAGGTAGACAAAAAATTCTACATGAGAAACACCTGAAAAACGATTAGTCTATTCTTTTTCATTTAGTTTGTTCATGTGGTCCTCGAATGAAAATCACAGTTGTAAAAACAATTAACATTACATTGTTTGTTGGTTGAGGTATTTGACCAGAGGTCGCTAAATGGTCTAAATACCAATGTTTTTGCCTGTTCACATGTGGAGTA